>NJFT01000331.1:0-33056 GCA_002221725.1 Scedosporium boydii | reverse complement strand
GGGAGGGGGGGCGTCGTTTGAGAATGATTAAAAGAGGGCAAGGACACCGAGCGGAATAGGAAGTTATAACTGGATCATGGGCGGGCGGGTCTGCAGAATGGTGGAGAGGCGGAAGGGGCAACGGGGCTTGGGAAAATCGAGGGGTAAAATGGATGAGCAAGAGAAAGGGTTATAGAAGACGATATAAAAGATGAGAAGGGAATGGAAACGGGATTTAAAGAGCCAAAAGTGGTTTCCGTCGCATCAAGTGTTAATTCGAGGATCAATCCATAGATCCATATGACACTTTGTTGGTATTGGTCTTGACCTGCTCGTGGGCTGCCGAGCGATGCTCCAACATGAAAGGCCGCCTTTATTGAGAAATATAGTGTGCCGGGCCTCTGTTTGGGAGGGGAGGGGGCTTTTTGGGGCTGCTTTTTGGGGACTCTCAATTCGCAAAAGGCAGGGCGATGATGACGAAGTCCGTTGCCACAAAGTGAGCAAGCCGCTGATGGCTTCAATGTTTCTTCCTTAGAGGCGGTAGCTTAATGATCAAACAAATTCTTTGGTAACAGCAACAGAGGAACAGAGTAACTGTCGATGTTGCACTTGAAGTATTCGATGTACTCTCTGTCGAGTGCTGGCAATACAAAGAATCAAATGACAAACTACCCTCTACTTAAAGGGCCAAGAAGATGTAACCATCAGGATTGAATTTGTCACCGGTGTTCCGGAGTCGTCGAACTAAAGTTTTTGGTGTGAAATAATGGCCGACAATCAGATGCTAGGGGACCTTTTCAGGATCGGGTCTGATGGGTTTGATAGTTTGCGACGATGTTTCTACTGATGAGCGCTGACAGGAAAGACATTGGGGCCCTGGCGAGTCTCGGTCAGAACGGATCTAGATTGGCTCGAATATGGATCGAGAATTGAGGGATTCGCTAGACTCTAGTTAAAAGGACGAACAACAAAGAAGGGGGAAAAAAAAAACCGCCGTCATGTGTCGTGTATCAGGAGAGGATGGGACAGTCGTCGAGTTCCTGACAAAGGGCCACCCCCAGACCATGAGCAAGTCCGCAAGGAGCCCCAAACCAGGGCCGGGTGGCTTGTGGTGGCGACTCCAGGGAAAGCTAGACTCGGGAGAATGTAGAAGCCAGTAGTTGGCTGTACCTCGCCCGTCTAGTCTAGTAGATGGAAGGAATTCCTTCACAGATCAATGCTACACGACGCACAGTACCCGCTGACCATGGGCTTGGACCATTTATACGATGATGCCCATAGAGAACCCACCTTTCATCGTTTAGAACCCCTTGCGTGGCCTATTCCGCAATCAACCAGGACCTAACGTTTAAGACCTGGGAGACGAACATGGATATGGATGGACACCCATCAAGTACTTCGTAACATGACGTGAATGGTCGATCTGAAGGATGATGCGCAAGGGCTTTTCCACTGGAACCTCGACCCAAAAAAAAAAAAATGACCTCAATGGATCTGTACCTCATACACCAAGGTCCGTACCTGGGAAATGGATCGGCTTCTTGCGACCTCCCACATCAAATCGAATGGAACATGTTAACCGCACTTGCTCTTTCCAGGATGATGTGGGTGGTACTCGGGTCTAGTGAGGACGAAAGCGAGATAGTGTCCTCTGGCTTAGGACTAGGCCGAGACCCCGCCAGCCAGCCAACCACCTTTTAACGATTTGGTCAGCTAGGAACTGCCCGGTTTTGTAGAATCAATGTGCTTTCCAGGCGAGGGGGAGAATACTGCACATGCACGAAGGCGACCATGCGGAAACTCTGCATCCTATTGTCATCTGAGGGAGCCTCGCAGCCAAGCCTGCTCCAAGAGTCATCAATATTGATCCTTCTGTAAACCATTTCCCCGAGTTCGGGAGCCCGTCATGATGGTTGAAGACTACAGGGAATTTTCGTCGTCGCCGTTCCTTCTATCGACCTAATACGACGGGATCGCTGGAACAACACAAGTACTGGAGACTTGTTGAGGAAGGGTTTAAAACCTCCAAACATCGGCATCAAGTACCTGATACTAAGATCAATAGCAGGTATATAATCACGCATCCAAGGACCAGATACATGAAATCGATACATGAGGGGTCCTGTCTTAGAGAGGGAGACATATTGTATGCAGGTGCACGCGGGTCTTGGAATGTGACATGACGGAACAATAAAGCAGGGGTGGAGAGTTACCTCAGTCAGGAAGGAGCGTGGATATGTAAAAGCAGTCGTGAAAATGAATGGCATCCCGGATCCCGATGTCTCTGATGTCTCTCCTCTATCCCTTCTCTGATACCTCGTACATGCCTCAGCTTGCTACGTGACCATACCCTCGCCCTGCCATCCATACCCTCCCATGAAATATTGATTCCACACCCAAATAGGAAGGGTCGGGATTTCTAAGAAAACTGGACAAAAAAAAAAAAAAAAAAAAAAAATTGGCAAAATGGTAAAGTGGTATCCCCGGGGCGGAAAAAAGACATGACCATCCTGGTCAAGGGCAAGGGAATCAGGCGTACCCGAACTATTGCGGCTTACATTTCAATGCTGGTACTTGACTGGTAGCGTTGAAGGCTATGTACGCCACGCCACATGCTAAAGTGTAAAGTGGTAATGAGCGTTGGAAGAGGGCTTTAGTCATGGGCCTGGGTGAAGTACGATTTTGTTGTAACTGGATGCCCGGCATTCGCATGTAGAGTCTTTCTGGTCCTGTTGACCCTGTGCCTTGCTTTGATGGCCGGCCCCATGTTCGAGGACGTAGGTAAGGTACGAGGGATGCAAGTTGTGAGTCAGCGTTGCAAGAAGTACCGAACCAGCATCACTGTGACAAGGACTAGGAACGGAGGCGCCGGGCCAAGCAGAGTTTTTTTCTTTCTTTTCAATGTTCCTTTCGGGTCCTCGAACGAGGTCACCCCGATCCTGGCATTTGTAATGCTAGGCAGGGGGATGGAGAGGGGAAGCGGACAGAGTGACCAGGCACAAGGTACGAGGTACGGGCAGCTGGTACAGCGCACGCTAGCAGGAGGGCGTACTTTGAAGAGGGCCTGGCCATATCGAGATGCCAGGTTCTGACAGCTTATTGGAAGTCGAAGTAGGATGGCGGGAAGCCTTTTTCGCACCCTACCCCTCCCTCACCGCCTTCACCGCGATGACGTCCCAAGACCTGCAGTATTATGATTCTGACTCCTACTAATATCGAACTAACGAGTACGAAACATCCAAGGTGGGAGCATTCATATATTCCGTAGCATTATATAACGGTCCTGGTGTGGACGGTGATTTGATGAGAGGTGGTTGCGGACGCCGGGGTTCTTGAGGGGAGGCAGGTGGCTGGCCTGGCGCAGGAAACGTCAAACTCTGTGTTATTACTACTCTACAGGAAGGAATACCAATTTATGGCTTCGTACACCATTTGCTCCGTCACTGAGTGGAGACGGTGGGGTGGAAGGATTTTGGGGGAAACCAACATTGAAAGAAACAGACCCAGCAAAGCAGCGACGAGTGATAGCATGAGTGTCCAAGGGTGGGAGAAGGAAGGGGTGAGGGGGGTGGAAGAGGGGTGGCGATGACGTTTGTCGAGCGATTAGTGGACAAAGCGTCGCCCGCTCAAGTCGCCACCCTGCGAAGTACCAGACTAAACAACCTGGACCAAACTAAGCACACACCACCGCCAAGAGCAACAACCAAGAAACGTACCTCCCCAGACCAAAACCAGGCATGAAAAATGAGGAAAGAGGCGGCCAGGCCAGGAACCTCCAGGAGCAGGAGCAAGGAGCCGAAGGATGGAAGGCTCGGATGCGCTAGACTGGGTGAGCCGCTAACAAATTTTGTCTTCCTCGAGGGCCCCCAACCTTTTTTTTGGCTCTTTTCCTTCTTCGCCGCAAAAAGCATAATCCCGCGATCGGCCCTGATCAGAACTTCGAGCTCGTCAGGCCACTAGCGCCAGGTTCGCAGTTGCCGTCATGGCCGCAAATTTCTACGGATCATGTCTTTTGCGAGGGGAGCTGGGCGCTGCCGCTGCCCCGCTCTGTGCCCCCAGAGCCACAAATCCACCGAACAGACTGAGGGGAAAATAACCAGGGGGTTGGAGATGTCGCGAACCTCGAGCCCTGGCAACGCAGGCGGCTCCGCTCGAGTACAACGCTATTAAAACCGCCAATCCCCTGACCACCTCATTCACGACAAGATATTGGACCCCTCATGAACCACTATCCTGGTCGTGGCTTTCCACTGCTCCGCGCATGCTTTTTTGGGTCCCCTACTCGGCGTCTCTTATTTTTTTCGTCCGAGTTATCGGGGTTACGCCTTTAATGTTGTGTGGACTGGGAAAAGACTCGGTCGCCTCATGCGCACTTATTTCAAGGCTCACTGCGCCGTGCCTTAATAGTCTGCTTGGCTCAGATGTCGCTAACCTTGGTTCGTTGAGTTGTCTAATCGTCTCGTCATCTGCCGTACAGGAAAATATTCCATGCAAACCTTAAGAGGTCATTTCATGGTTATTCGGTGATGTCCAGGAGGCGATCAGGCGTCGCATGTTCATGTTGGGGGATTGTCTCTGGTCCCTCTTCTGACAAGACACCAACCATCTCTGAAAGTTCAGGCGGTTCCTAGTGCCAGCACTGCGGTTGTCTCGAGGCCAAGTGTGTGCTTACTCACCCCTCACCAGGTCCAGTAGCCAGCCCAGCCCGACGCAGGTGAAGGGGAAGATCCTGCCTATCCTTCTGCGCGGGGCAAGGCCACCAAGGAGAGACCTTTTTAGCGTTAAGTGCCTGCAGATGGGAAACGCACTAATCCGCGCTATCAAGAATAAGTCTACAACATGCTGGTTTCAATGATACTCGAAGTCATTTCCACGGACTTAGCATGGCAATCTGTGATCGAAGACCGCAGTTACAGTAAAAGGCCATGTGATAACGAGAGTCCATTCCCTGGAAGCAGTCATGGTAACGAAGACTAAATCAAAACTCTCCGGAATCAGGGTCCCCCATTCTCGTTTGGAGACTAACTTGACGCAATCCTCGGAGGCTTGTTTACGAGCCTTGGTCAAGCATCATGCAGCACCTTCGTCCAGCACACTACATTGATGTTAGAGGGTAAGACGCGGTGGCTGGGAGCTCGGTTTACCCTTGCGTCGGGAGACATTTTTCTGATTTCAGGGCTGAAGTAGTCTCGTTTCGGACAGCAGAGGGCCCATAGAATATTATAGCTGGTCCGTAACACCCCGCATGCTCGATTGTCGGTGAACACTCAGCTGCGATTGAGGCCTGTGCTCGGTGCAGACGTCACCTGAACTCTAAATGGGCCTGATCTGGCTATCGATAAAAGTAAAGTGCTTGCGTTGGTCAGGTCCTCCCATGCGTATCGTATCCCTACGCAGCGTCGCAAGTCCAAGGCGAATGGGTTGCAATGCTCGACAGATTTAGATACTGCATCGCCTTCGGAAAAAATCGTATTAAATAAATGCCGCCAAAAACTGACGACGATCCCGTCCAAGGGACTAGACCTTGGGATCAGCATGTCGCACCCGTCCATCGTTGAATGCAACAACGATGATATGCGACCTAAAAAAAGGATTGATCTTCCCCATCACCCTCGCCTACTTCGTAGCGTTTGGGTTCTCTCCATGCTGATGAGTACTTTGTAGCCGGGTCCTCTCACACCCGCCTCCTCTTCCACCCCGTAAGCTGTCTTGGCAGCCATGCAATATGTGTAACCCCATCTCAGTCAAAAAGATGCTGGATCCAACCTCTCAGGGTTCCCCCCTTCGCAACAGCCACAGCGTTGCAGTGGGCCTGCGATGTTCCCAGACGGAAAGTTCCATCCCTCGACATGATCAAGACACGACCAGCTGACCCTTTTTCTGCGACTGGACAACCTGGCGCAGAGTGACAACTTGTCATTTATTTCGTGGACAAAGGGAAAAAAATCCTCAATTTAAGTCCTGCCACATTTACCTGTGTATACGAGCGACGTTTCACACTCCACTTCGCCGCCCTGGCACGGAGACCACGGGACCCAACCCTCCATTGCATTGGATATAAAGCGTCATTAAGTCACAGTGTTCATCTGTATTCATTCTTTACAAATAAACTAGATCTCGAGGCGGATCCGAACAGGGTTCGCCCGCCTCCTCGATAGTTTGTAGACAAATTCCTCTACTTCGTGTAGATTCGTCCAAAGTAAGCCATGCTTGCGATATTTGATCATGACAGGCAGTCCATGTCCCATGTTCTGGCAGAAATATGAGATCTCAGGGTTAAATTGACTCACCCTCACCGCCCGTCAGACTGATCCTGGTGTGTTGTACGTGTCTTTCATCCCCTGTATTTATCCTCAAAGAACCACCTCACCATGTGCGAATGGGAATGGTCCCCACACTCTCGGTCGAAACTTGACGTCAAGGAGTCCTGCTCCTGGTGCTCCTGGTACCTGACCTATGCTCCGTTCCTCTTATCAAGGGGACCTGATAAATCTGGAAATGCGCCATGTAACCACATCGCTTGGGAGGGTGGGGAAGAAAACATCACCTGCTTCTCTCTTTTTCATCCCTACGGCAGCGACTTGGGGATTCATCATTATGGCATCATCGGTGTGATCGTGAGGAGGATTCGGCCGAACGTTCAGGGTTGGAGAGTTTGGTTCCTTCATGCAAACATTTGATTTTCTGTCTTAGTTTTCTCTTCTTCCTTTCTTTGCGACGGGACGAGGTTGTTCGTTGCAAATACCCGCTGAGATCTTGTGTCTCCGCTTTGTTTTGTTTTGCTTTTTTCCTCCTTCTTTCAGGAATTAACTACGTACGCCCCCCTCCACGACAACGGGGTTGGTCATTGTTTGCAAATACCACGAAGCATCCCTCACATCTCTTATCCCCGGCCGGACTGAGTGGTGCGACGCATATCAACTTTTATTTACTCCGTATCGTTCCTTGTTGAGGGCGCGCGTCGGATAGACAAAAGTCGCGCTCGTTTCTGGTTTGCGGGCTTTTTCCTTTGCGACTGGCATTTCATCCGTATCCCGGAGAGTAGGAATCCCGTCAGGTGCTGTTGTTTATTCCTCCTCCGTTCCCACTCGTGAAGATTTTCAATATCGAAGCGTTCTGGGTCGCCGGGTCTTGAGTTTCACGTTTATAAGCGACTGATCCAACGGAAGGCATCTTGCGGTTCCCCATAGAGCGAAAATATCAAATCCTAGAATGTAATCGGGACAAGGGCACAAAGTAAGCAGCCACATCTCCGTCCATAAGGCGGACCGGGTCCCAAAGGAAGAAAAACAGCGGAATGGATGCGGGGGCATGTTTCGTCACCTGCGGTGATGCATGGCTGTCATCAACCTGCTCCCCCCATCTCAGTCCGTTTCTATATCTGTCTGCAGCTGCCCTGTATGGGATGCATGCAAAAGCTCAGGCACACCCCGGTCCTGGGCGTTTACGAGATCACCCCCAAGCGAGAGAGTGCCCCTCCATTCCACTCTTGATTTTCCCCGTCCCTGGAAGATCTGCTCCGAATGTTCAACTGGGTCTTTTCTCCCTTGCATGTCACGGACCATGTACGACCCGTAGAACGTGTTCCACCAGGAGCGGGCAGAAGGATCAGACCTGGGGATGATCCGAACGAGTAATGCCGCTCGAGTAAGAGCGAAACGGGATAATAGCAGGCAGGTTCTATAGGGGAACAAACGACAAAATACGAACCCCCGCCGGTGGGCTGGTCATCAACGCAAGTCTTCCAAGCTCGGATGGCAGTCTCTCCTGTCAACACGACGGCACTCAGCGCCGTAACCGGCTTCTCGGCTTCGTACAAGGTGAGGCTTCGTACCCTCCTCACCTTGAGTTGAGCACGTTTGACTGAATAACGACACCACATTTGGTAACGGTGGTGACTCTATATGGATTGATTTCTATTAAATAGGTTTCCATACAATAACACAGACAACATCCCGGTATTTCTCGTCTCGAGGAATTACCACTTTGAGGCACAACCCTCCGCCTTCCTCTTATCCACGGATCTGCCTGCCCCGGGTCCTCTCGTGCCACCCGATCAGGAAAGTGCGTCTCGACATTGATTCTTCAAAATTCGGCCATCTTAATTGAGACGGAAAGATCCGTCTGATCAAGTTGGGAAGTCGTCCATTGTCGGGTACAACAAACATGTTTCCCAAGCTCTGAGTGTGAGGAGGGCACAGGGCACCACAGTGGATGAGAAAATAAGTTGAAAATTTTGATATTTGTGATAGCTTCATGAATCAGGGAGTACTACTATTCTCAAAGCTGATATCTGCTTCTGTTGATATTTTCTCTAATACATAGAGGGTGCATCCCTAATCCCATTCTTTCGTGTCCATCATCGCCACCAGCCTCACCACCAGCATCACCACCGCTGGTATCGCCAACATTCCGCTATCATCGCAAGTTTTCCTTTACAATGATTTTATATATAATTCTGTTATTAGCAGGAACAGTTCCTGTCTTTTATACCTCCTGCGTTGCCATTATGATATATCTATCCTTCTCTTCGTTCTCTTCATTCTCTTCCCCCTCCATATCCCACACTCGAGTAACAACGCGCCTGATTTTCGGCGTCCCGCCTATTCACAAGCGGGTTTTTCTTGTGAAGACCGGATTGGACCCTGGAAGGAACCCCGGAGAGAACCCCTCGAAACTTCGAGGAGAAGTTCTACGGTATATCAAACCTCGTTCAGAGGAGTGGAGAAGGCTCGAGCATGTGCACGAGGCCCTGATCGAGGTTGTGGTGAGTTCCATCGCTTTCCCCTACGCGCCTTGTACTTTACTATCCTCCATGCTACTTACTTGGCTTCCAGAAGGTTGGGGCTGACATTTCCGACTCTGACTAGGTCGACAAGGGCTTCTTTCCGCGGTTCTCCAATCTCCTTACGGTGCCTCCCCAAGCTTGTGGACTTCAGGCCGAGGGAGAAGAAGCTCTGCTTCCACCAACCGAAGCCGGAGCTCCTCATACCATTGAAAGATGGCTGCAGGGCGTGCACCAACCTAACAGCGTTTCCGGAGATGGCAGTATATGCGCGCGAACTGGTATTTGCTATCCATCAAAACGGAATCATATAGACAGTGAAAAGGAGCCGGATTTTCTTCTCTCACAGCGAGGGGAGGTGGGTGCTCTTCCTGGAGGAATAGGACTCCTCCGAGCTGTGTACTCACCTCAAACAGAAAACATGTTGGGAATGTCGGGTTCGGCAGAAGGCTGAGTTTGAGGAAATTGATCGTAATTTTTCCCCGATCAGGATTCTGAAGGCTCTCCAGAAACAGAACAAGTTAGATGGTGTTGTGGGTGAGGTATGAAAAAAAACTTGCTCCTTAGCCCCTATTATCAGCCTCGTTGCGTTCTGGATTTCGTATAGATCAAAATCAGCAGAAGTGAATACACGAAGTTTGGGGAGAATAGGAGTCATTCTATTAATCAGAAGAGAATAACTTGTATATTCTGGGTGTGTCTTCCTTTCCCTGTACGAGAAGAGTCTTGGTGTCTTTACTTTTTATCCTCGTTGCCAATCTACACCAGGACGCATTGGTGATTCAGTCTGGGCTCATTTCAGACTCGTGACCAGAAACGACAGTTCCTCCGCTGTAACGGGAATGACAGTGCCATGTCTCGGACTCTTGGGTAAGCTCCAGCCGCTGGACAGCTTCCACTTCCCGCTCGCAATATCCGTCGTCTCAAGCGGCACGTAGCCCCTGCCACCGTACTCATCAACAAACAGGTAATACTTGTCGCCTCCGTTAACGTCTCCAGGATTCGCCTTGAAGATCGAAGGGCCTTCCACAGCCGAAGTACCGGCGTTGCGGCCAATACATGTGGCCAGGATGGTCCAGTCTGACATCAGGCCCCTCAAAGATGTTGACCGCTCCTGAATGATATCCGTACACCCAGTGGCTCGAGCCCCTTCATCCTTGGTAAAGCGATAATAGACTCCGCTAGACTCGTCTCGAGTGACTGTGGTATCGATCCGTGACGTGCCTGCATCCTGCCATACCTGCGGCGGCGAGAAGTTGACAAAGTCCCGAGTAGTCACGTAAAGCATGCGATGGTATGTTGAACCGGTGTGCCTGGCGTCATTTTCAGCGTAGAGCGAAGACGCCCAGAAGACGACGTACGCTCCAATTTCGTCATCGTAGAAGGCTTCCGGGGCCCAAGTGTTGCCCGCAGTGGGCGGGGAGACGAGGACGTGTCGCTGGGGTGACCAGTTGACGAGGTCGTGGGATTCCCAGATTTCGAGATAGCGACTACCCACGCGGACGGCGTCCCCCCACGAAGTTCCTGAGCCGATGGAGAGATCCGTCGCGATGAGGTAGAAAGTGTCGCCTTCCGGGGAGCGAATCATGAATGGGTCCCGAAGTCCTGTGGTGCCCTTCGTGGAGCTTAGGACGGGTCGTCCTCCGTGAAGTTCGCGCCATCGGAGAGCGTTGTTGCCGTCGCTGGCGGCGAAATAGATGCGCTCACCGTCACGAGAGTTTCCGGTGAAGTAGGAGAATGCGTAGCCTTCGAAGGGAGGTAGCTCGACGGCTTTGCGCACCTTGGCTGTGAAATCGCGAGTGACCCCTTCGAGAGTGGCGGTTAGGGTGACTTCTACGTCGGAATCCTGGCGATTGACGACGCCATCCGGGGAAATCACGGATGGGTCGCTGCTATTCCAGGTGATCCGAAAACTGTCTAATTCCTCGGGAAGGAAGATGTTGCCACGGACGTCGTCTACGTTGGTCACGGTGAGAGATGCGAGGGCATCATCCAATCGACTGGTTTCGTTGGGCTGGAGCTGCGCGATCTCGGTCTCTGTCAAGGCCCTACTGTAGATTCTAAAGTCACGGATGGAGCCAGCGAGGAGATTGTCGGCCGTGTACTGCGATCGGCCGATGTAGTTGTTTGCAGTTGATCCTCCGCCAATTGTTCCTGGTGCCACGATCTGCTTATTATTCGCAAGTCCGGCTACCCGTTCCCCGTCTAGATAGAGAGTAGCGGACCCAGTGGTGCTATCAATCGAGTAGGTGATTGTCTTCCACATGTCGCGCGGAAGGTCCAGGTTTGTCCGTGACTCGGCCTCGAGCTCCCAGTTCCCCGAGGAGATAGCTGCGCGGAAGGGATTCCCTGTCGCGAAGACGTATCCATCGCCAATATCGTTTCTTGTCACACCCAGACCAAAGATGAAGTACTTTCCAGATTGTTCACCCCTGATTAGGACCTGAGTACTAACTGTCATGGCTGTCAAGTTGCGCATAATATCGCCGGGAAGAACAAGGTAATCGTCGACTCCGTCGAAGAGAAGTCCGCCTGCGCCTGTGAGCTGGGGCGAGCCGATAAGTTTGCCATCATTTCCGCTTCCACTTGCATCTCGGACCACTGTGGTCGCACTTGAAGCTTCAGTCAGCGGGTAATGAAGAATAAGGCCATCCTGAGCCCCAGCCATGGCCGTTGTCAGGGCAAATCCAAGGAGGTGGAGAGCCCTCATCTTGTAGGCTAGTTTGTGATGTCTAGTACTCTTCAACAACCCCTCTATCGCCACAGAGGAGCGGAATACCTGACTTATTAGTCCGGGCCCTGTGATCTTGTGCACTCATCCAGACTTCAACTTGATCTCCGATCAGCGTTGCATTCCCGTGGGCGCTGAGGGGGTGGATTGGTGCGCATGCACAGAAGCTCACATACGACTTCACGAACGAAGAACGTAAGAGAAAAAAGAGAAAGAAGGGAGTAGACTCCTCAGGTACTGGATAATTTCGTCCAATCTCGCTCCTAGATTGCTCTCTTCCGTCTGCGTTCCCGTATATTTTCCTTGAGGTCATTTATCCGCTCCAGTCCCAGGCCGAGTTGGGCGAATACTACAGGTTTTAGTACTAAGGTAAGCCTTGGAGGGAATACCACTGAAAATCGTCGTATAGAATGATCGTGTAGGATACATTATCGAACATGCTTCTTGAATATGTGGATTGAGTAGAGCGTAAAAAGAGTCGACGAGAGAGGTGTTCGCGTTGGCTTTTCGCTTCTGCCTTGGGGCTGTCATCTTTCCCAATTGGAAGTTGGATTTGGCTGGATGATATCGTCGCCAAGCCGCGCGCTTTTCCATGTCGAAGCGGTAGCTAGCTGATCCAGATAATCGTCTTTTATAACAATCTAGATCAAGGGGGGTCACTTACTTGTAGTCGCAGTAGGATGCTGCGAGCAACTACCCACAAGTCGGAAAGTAGACGAGGATTGGACATTGTTCCCACGAGTCGAGTATTCCGTACATTTCGTGGACCTGGGAGTTGACCTGGCTTTGAGATTCATTGTATCAGACATGGGCTCCTGACGCATAGAAATTTTTGAAGGACGCATGTGGTGCCATGTCGAATTCGGGATCGTTCGCAGAACCACCAAACGTGTGAAAACTGAAAGGGTAAGCAAAGTCACATACATATCAGTGGCGACGTGGATGCTTCCTTCTGGTTGATGCCGGTAAGGAGAACAGGCCACAATAGCAGCAGTCGGCAGAGTAGGAGACTGGTCAGCGTTAGCAACCTAGCATGAACGTACCAAGTTCCACGGCAGGCCTGATGTGGGTTGGGCTCACCCTAGCTGTCGCCCTCTCTCTTCATCGCCCCTAAGACACTGGCTGCATTTGAAATTGGTGTCATAGCTGCCCGAAAAATCCCGCGTCGAACAAATCGTATCTTCCGAGTTATTGAGGTGCCGGATTCTTCGAGTAGGTTGCAAACTGCGAGGAAGGACGCTCTGCTGTGGAGCTCGCGTTCCGACAAGACTCAAGCACAAGACAAGAATGACAGCCGATGGGGGGGGATTATGTTTTGTTACTACATATTATAGTGGTCATAAAGATATTCGTACATCTGAAAAATCCAAGAAATGGGTATCATTATCATCCAGTAACCGTCCAGTCCTCTATCATGACCCTCTTTATGCAAATTCGGTTCTCCGGACGCCAATAACCAATATGGCACAAGTTCGCCCGGGCTGTAGAAAAGGCCGAGATGGGGAGGCATCAGCAGCGATAACATCGTCCGTCTCATGCCTCAAGAATACCACCAATTTTCGTCGCCCTTATGGAATCTCGAATCCACCGAGTTCTTCCTCGAGCGGCCCGTCCTTACGAGGCCAATCTTCTCGAAGGCCTTGGACATGCCCGGATAACTAGCGCAGAAAAGCACCAAGAAATCGTCCGTGGCATGGGAAACCTGGCTCCGAGTGACCGTCATGCGTTCCCTCGCGAGCCAGTCGACGAGGAATCTTATGTCCTTGGCGTGGTTGATCTTTTTGTAGCCATGGGTGGACATTCGGTCCAGCCAGGAGGCAATCTTGAAGTTTAGGAGATGAGCTGGGTGTAAGATGGGGTATCCGTTGACAGTGATGGTCTCCGGGACCCCCCCGGTAGAGGTAAAGTTTTGGCCGATGTCGTGCGGCTCGAGCACGTCGAGGTTGTAGTTGCGGTGGAGTGAGGCGTGGAACCACGCGCGTCTCCGACCTGTCTGTGTCGTCTCGGTGCCGAAATGGCCAGTGGCGGCTAATAATGTGACGGCTTCGGCGGCCTTGCCATCGGGGACGACGATGTCGAGGTCTTTCGTTGGACGGGGGGACCCGAGAACGATGCATGCTACGCCACCGATGACTGCATAGGGTATCGTGTCGCCTAGAGCTTTCTGGATCGCTTCAAGGGCCGCCCACATGTCAGTTCGGGGCATGTCGAGATGACATATTGATTCTGGTCGACGCGCCACCACCGGCCGAGCGGGCTTTGGTGTTGGGATGAGGTTGTTGGTCGACGACTGTTTGGATGTGGCTGCTGAGGTTGCCGGTGTAGTTGCTATCGGAGTCCGATGTCTGATCTTTGTGTCGTGCACATCCACTGGAAGGTGGATAGGCCTTGGCCCTTCGACGAAGGACGAACCTTCGCCGTTCAGGATATCATGTT
The DNA here is from genome assembly GCA_002221725.1 of Scedosporium boydii. NCBI lineage: Eukaryota > Fungi > Ascomycota > Sordariomycetes > Microascales > Microascaceae > Scedosporium > Scedosporium boydii. The sequence continues at coordinate 19,125 of NJFT01000331.1, read as the reverse complement.
TGCGGTGGAAGAAAAGGCACATTTACGTGATGTGTGATGCTTGATGCATATGTTCGACTGTTCAAGTCCATGACGAAATCGTGGGAGCAAAGGCCGGGGCGATGCTTAGCGCGTCAGGGAGTCCGATCTATATACTCCGTTTGTGGAAAATCCAAGAAAATCCTGTGGGCCGAAATTACCGCCATGATGCCGCGTGTTAAAAAAAAAAAGTTAGTTATTAACGTGCTTGGCATCAACTTGGGCTGAGCTCGAGCTTCTCGCGTGACAGGATTCCATCCCTGGCTACGGGGCATGCGCGCAAAAGTTGCAGAACACGTCGGGGGCGACAAATGGGCTTCGAGAGAATACAATTTGCCAACATTTACTGGGGCGACTGCCTCAGGGACAGCGGCGACTAGCGTTCGAGTTCGGAAGGCCTGAGCCGTTTCAGTGGCTTCATTGGGCGAAAAGGGAGTTCAAGTTTGGATCCAGTGACCAGTGTACTTTGTACCTTTGAGGAAAAGGATCAACGCAGGTGAGCTCAGGCAATTTTCCCTACCTAGAATTGTATCTGTTACGGCTTGAAGCGAACCTCGTATGGCTCAGGGACACGACTTTGTACCAGATTTATGCCAAATGGGGCGATTCTAAGTCCGATGGGGCGGGACTTGGCGGGGAAGGAGCGGGGCAGTGCAAGCACAGGACTTGAGGCTTTTTGCTGTGCGGCGATTTCCGCATAGATAAACTGCCCTTCCGACTCAACTAAAGTATTACGAAGTATCTTCGTATTTCGACAATGCGCAGTTCTGAGGTCATGGGTCAATATAAACTCCCAGGCCACGTCGAAAACGGCTCTTTCCGGCCTTTTGGAGCGCCCAGTCTGGGGATTGGTCGACTCCAAACTGCAATTGGAATCGTGAGAGCACTTGACTGAGGCTTCGACTACCTCCACTTCCTATGCTCGTTTGGTATGTCGGAAATGTACTTTTAATCACATGTCACTGTACCTCAGTGCCATCTGATCTGACATCGGTGGCACTTTCCTTCCTCATTACTTCATCATCGTGCAGGTTCCTGTACTCGACAGACTCTGACCAAGGCACATGACGTCGCTGACTCCCGCTTCGGAACGCGTCTTTTTTTTGCCCAGCTTGCAGGGCGACAACTACCAGATTCGCGTAGCTTCGTGCTGGTACTATTGTACTCTTCCACAGGTTCTGGTAGCATTGATATCCGTCTCTCCACACAATTAGGATATCTCCGACTTCCACTCTGCTTGGGGGATTTGTTGGCGAGACAGTTTAGGCCGATGAGTGGGCCTTCTTGGCTTGAATAGATCCAGCCTGGCGCATCGGTGAGCGCTTGGCAGTGCCCTCTTTACGTACTCCGTATATTGAAAATCTCCATCGCCCGAATCCTGAACGATTTTGACACCTTTGTTTTTCGCCAACAAGAGCACTCCTTGACGACGGCTTGGACCTATCGATTCTCATTACAACGCCACGCGTACCGCACCATCTCGGCGCCGAGCCTTGCCAAGAACGATCTAAATTCAGAAAATTCCGTTTTTGTATATGAGAGATCAACATCGCCTGGCTCTCCAGCACTGCTCCCTCCTCAGTACCCCAGTAGATACTTGTCACCTCTGCACTGTTCCTCGCTAATCTCCTAATCTCCACCATGGCGCCGGTAGCTTTCCAGATTATGTCCGATCTGCATCTCGAGACACATCCTTCCTACGACTACGACATCAAATTATCCGCGCCGTATCTCGCTCTCCTTGGTGATATCGGCCATGTAGGCGACGAAGGTCTCTACAAGTTCTTTGAGAAGCTGTTGAAGCGTTACTGGGTCGTCTTCTTTCTTCTGGGCAACCACGAGCCTACATATCAGACCTGGCAGATTGCCAAGGACCGCATCCGCGCCTTCGAGCGGAGGCTACAACATCTGCACTCCAACTCGACGATTGGAAAGTTTGTCTTTCTCGATCAGACCAGATATGATGTCACCGACACTTTGACGGTGCTTGGCTGCACCCTTTTTACGAATGTGCCACCCGAGCAGGCAAAAGATGTTCGCGACAGAATGGTGGACTTCAAGGGCATTCGGGAATGGACTGTAGATGACCATAACAACGCGCATCAATCGGACGTCGAGTGGCTCAATAGCCAGGTTGCCTCCATCTCCGCAGCGGAGCCGCACCGGGAAATTGTGGTCTTTACACATCACTGTCCTACTAAAGATGAGAGGGCGCTTGACCCGAGGCACGTGGACAGTCCTGTATCGTCCGGGTTCGTTTGCGACATGCGGGAAGAGCCGTGCTGGCAGAACAAGTCGGTTGTCTGTTGGGGTTTTGGACATACGCACTACACCTGCGATTTCATTGACGAGCATGGGACGAGAGTTGTGGCTAATCAGAAAGGTTATTACACGGCACAAGAAAAAGAGTTTTCAATGAGGAAAATCTTCATGGTGGGCCGGGACTGAACGATTTCCGATGCGGATTTTGCAGTTCCATCAATCATGAATCACCAACGAGGATGGGTCCTTGACTTTACAAGGCGATCCAGACCTTTATGCATCCAGTCGGGCATTTCATACGACCATGAGTCGCCATCACCCGTTGCCCGCATTGGCTGCCACACATCCACGACGGGATCGACGTTAAGGACGCGGAACGGTTTTGAAAGCTCCGAAGAAGCAACCCACTCCCCCACGTATCAATTGATATAAATCGAGACAGAACCCCGCAGACACCGTTGAAGCTTTTTACTAAGCGATTAACACCACCTCGATTGCGCCCTACGTTAGTGAACGTGATACCTCCTTTTCTTCATTGACGCGTATTTGTAGACGGCCGATCATAGCCATGCCCGTATACTGCATCACTGGAACGAACCGCGGTCTTGGTCTTGAGTTCGTCCGCCAGCTCGCCGCGTCGGCCGACAACACCATCATCGCCGCTACCCGCTCCCTCGAAGCCGACCTTACTGATCTCAAGGCCATCACGGGTCCAGCCAAGATCCACATCCTCCAATGCGATACCTCAAATGTCGAGTCTATTCGCAGCTTTGCCTCCCGAGCCAAATCCATCCTGGACGCCGCTGGCCTCAAGATCGACGTTCTCCTTAATAACGCCGGCATCAATAAGAAGTCGTTCCGGACCAGTCTTGACTTCGACCCAGAGTCCCTCCTCGAGCAGATACAGGTCAACGTCATCGGGCCCGCCAAGGTAGTACAGTTCCTCAACGCGGGTTCCTTGCTCCCGTCGAGGGTGCGAATTGTCAACTTTACGTCCGGCCTAGCGTCTATGACAGAGAGCCTCGGCGCCCCGGGAAACACAGCGAGGAAGTGCTGCACCTACAGTATCTCCAAGGCAGGGCTCAATATGCTGGCTGTGCATCAAGCTGGGGATCTGAGGGAGAAGGCCGGGTTAAGCGGGGCAGTGGTGATTCTCATGGATCCGGGTTGGGTTAAGACACGGATGGGTGGTCCTGGGGCGATTCTGGAGCCGCATGAGAGCATTTCTGGGATTTTGAAAGTGATAGATGGCTTGACTGATGGAGACAATGGGACGTTTTACAGCCATAGCGGGAAGCAGAAGCCATGGTAGGGAGGTTTTTGACAGACGGTTTGCGAGGCCTGTTCCTGAGGTGATGAGCGATGGATGTCTCTAGAATTTAGAGTAGATAAAGAGCTGCTTAGTTCTGCTGAATTTGCGGATCCCGTCCTCTGCTTCGCCTACTATTAATATTATCTAGCCATGTCCGTTGCCAGTCGTAGGCCGAAGCAGGCTTAAGCCTCCGGCGTTTGAGTCTATTTAAGCATGTCCTATCTCCATAGAATAGAGTGGTGTACTCTAAAGCGGAAAACATCAATCGATTGATACAGTCTATAGAACGGACTCAGGATAGCATAGCGGAAATGGACGCGTAAGTGTGCTTTGCTTCGGCGAGTTTCTTTGCTCCCTTTTTTAGGGCGTGGAATGAAAGGAGGTGGGGCCGCATCGGTCATCGGACATCACTCCATAAATTCCCGTCTTGGGATGGCATCTGGGCAGAAGAGAAACTCTAAAAATCCGCTCCTGGACGTAATCCGTTTCTCAAGTCACTCATAAAACTCTCATTCGAGCGCATGTCTACAGATCCCACGATGTCGGCTCCGAAGTTTGAGATTGGTCGTCTCATTTCCCATTTCACGAACAGGTCAGGAACCCCCATCCCCGCGCTATGTGGGACTTAATGTTATGATGGGATTTTGACCAGCTGAATAGGCCGCTTGAGGATCAAGCTTCCGGTTGGGCGGAATTATGGGATACTGATCAATCTGACCTCTGGGATCGAGGAAGGCCTTCGCCGCCGCTCATTGAGCTCGTCGAGTCCCACCCTGAAGTCCTTGCTAAACCTACACCGGGACGCCGACTAAAGGCCTTGGTTCCAGTGGGTTAATCTTGCTGCCACTGACTGAATTCAAATATAACGTTACTGATGGTGGCACATAGGGTTGCGGAAAGGGGTACGATGTTGTGATGTTGGCACTGCACGCCTTCGACGCCTACGGATTGGAAGTTTCCAGCGTTGCTATCAAGACTGCAGAAGCCTATGCTGCCCACGAGCTGGCCGAACCAAGGCCTATTAACTATGGTAATAAAGACGATCCCGCAGTAAGTGAGCTTGGCCTGGTCAAGTTTATCGAGGGAGACTTCTTTTCGAGGGACTGGGAGGAGGATATAGATCTTCGGGATGCTGGGGGATTCGATCTCATCTACGACTACACGGTATGTGCATTCAAGAAAACGTAATTGAGGCCGTAGGCTTCATGTGCGCTGATACGAGGGGTCATAGTTCTTGTGTGCTCTGCCGCCCGAGATGCGTCAAGGCTGGGCGCGGAGAATGAGCGAGCTGCTTTCCCCTGGTGGCATTCTCGTCTGTCTGGAATTTCCCCTCCACAAGGATATGAAGTATCCTGGCCCTCCTTGGCCGTTGCAAGGAGTATATTGGGACCTTCTCGCCGAAGGGGGAACTGGGATTGTACGTGAACTCGTGGGCGAGAGTAGTGGTAGGAAGGGGCCCTTCGAGAGGATTTTGAGATATAAGCCTAAGGAATCGTATCCTCAGGGACAGGGGAAGGATATGGTTGGCGTCTGGAGTCTTAAGCGAGGTGAGGTTAAGAGTTCAAACATGTAGTTCCTTTACCTTGAGCGTCATAAGAGTCCGAGGAAATGATAAATGCCATGGTTGTGGGATTTATTATTATACTTCTAAAGAACATAGGGTGTCCAACCTCAGATTTATACTGACTTAGTTGATGCAAGTCTGTGACGGCATATCTGGCTAACCATACCCCAGCCTTTCCTCCGACAACACGCCTCCATCGCTTTGACGTGGTCATTATCAACCATATTCACATTAGCTCCAGCATCGACCAGCGAATAAGCAACTTCCATCTGACCGTGCCTCGAAGCAACGTGCAGTGCCGTCCATCCATGAAACCCACGCACATCCAACCTAGCACCAGCTCGAATCAGTTCGTCGGCCGCCTCAACCTGACCGTACCTAGCCGCCACCATCAACGCTGTCCAAGCCTTGGAGTTCTCGCAGTCGACATCGGCACCCGAACGGATGAGCTGGCGGAGGCAGATGAGGCAGCTTTTCCGCGCCGCGATATGCAGCGCTGTTTCTCCGTCTTCGGTTCGGCCTTGAAGGGCTGGGGTGAAGGAGAGGAGTAAGGACATGGTTTCGTGGAGACAGGATTTGGCGAGAAGGGGTAGGTAGGCTTTTGAAGGGGAGGGAAGGTGGGTTTCGTGCGCGACAAGATGGGTCATGTAAGGGAGGGCGAGAATGGAGAAGTGGAGGGATGTCGCTCGGAGGGCGATGAGGCTATGTTTGTCGAGGTACTGGGTTGTCGTCAGCTTTCGCAGTTATCATATAGAGAAGCGTGAGAGTAAGGCAGGATACCTTTAAGATCAAGTCTAAGAGCTCCATAGGAAGGCCCAGTAAGTCATCCATTATGCCCATCTATTTTGGCGGTTTACTCATCTGGTTGGTGAATGCTCGTGGTGGAGAGCAGCACCTCCCGTTTATACCTATCCCCTTTTCCACGGAGATGCAACTCTCGGGCGGGGAGGATGACGGACGGGAAGCGGAAGGGGTGTGAAACTTGAAAATCCCGGGCCTTGGTTGGGCTCGTTGTCTTTGACGAGCAAATAGAAAAGGGACCGCCGCTTTCGCCAGTCCATAATTAGATATTTTTGAGTCATCAGGGTGTCGTATTGAAAGCTTGTCAGGTTCTTTATTGGACTCGGCATGCGTTGGTCACTAGTCGTAGGGCGTTGAATGGCATCTCGACTGGGCAAGTTTGAAGCCACGCCTTTGTTGTAGGGCGTCGAATGGCACGTTTGGTGGGTCGCTAGGTCCGGAAGATGGGGATGCGTCGGAGACTTTTACCGAGTAAACTAGTAAGTGCGATGGACATTACTGCGTTATCAGGGCAAGCTGGTGAATCCAATCTCGGAGTGCGATATGGTGTCTACATCTATGGATATGCGTGCATATGCGTGCTAGATTTCTGATTCCTAAATATTGCATATCATGAGACAGGTCCCTTGTAGGTTAAGTACACCGGGAGCAAGTTACTGCGCATGCATTACAGGACTGACTGGAGATCATCATGCCTCTATGCCTAGGTCAAGTTATATGGAGGAACTCTAAAGATGAAGTTCCTCTTCAAGTGAGAATATCTGGTCCGTCCCTGTATCATCCATTGGGACAAAATCTCCCTCGACGATTGTAGAATGCGCCGCATCCTGGTCTGCGAATACACCCGTAGTGCAGGAGTTCATGAATGAACTCTCGTAGGCACTCATGGTGGGATCCTTTCGGCAAGCCACATCGAAACTGTCCCCAGCACCCAATGAGTTGATGGCCATACCTGTCCCCGAAAGTGACGGAAGTAGGCCCATTAAGCGAAAGTCTGCTAGGCACTCGGGTGTCTGCCAAGCCAAGGGCACCTGTGGGGTGCACTCCGGTCGGTCCCATTCGGTCTCTTCCCAGAAGTTAAGGGCGTTGATAGTCCCATCAGACGTGGCGGCTCGGCGCATCTTATCCAGAGTGAAAGGTGAAAAGACTACAGCCTCAGCATCGGCCTGCGTCCTCAATGTCCCTTCGGTCGTGGTAGATGGCATAGTAGGGTCAGGATGTAGACTAGAAGGCATGGACAAGTTGTAGCCAGTTTTGAATAGATTGAGCCATTCGGGGTTATCGGCCGGTGTCTGGTTCCATGGGTCGTCTTCTCCGTAGAGTATCATCCTCGCCTCTCGTTGTAACATCTCATCAGTAATAGAAATGCCACTACTCTTTTTGATCTGCACAAACTCTCCCAAATGTGCCGTGAGCATTTCGAACCGCGTTGGGTGAACTGAGGGGCGCCCTTCTTCAAGGCCACAACCCTCTTGGTTCCTATGCGAGGCGCTGAAGGGTTCTAAGTCATTGGATTCAAGACCAATGAGATACGGAGGCATGGCGTTCTCAACCAGGAGTGCAACGGCCGCTTCCAGGCCACGGCACCCCTTCCAGTCCTTCATCCTAGCGCCGTCACGAAAGTGATCCGTTAGGTGATCATTACGGTCTGACCATAGATTAAAGGTCTCGCCACAGAAGCCGCAGCGTGATTTCACATTGTTTATCTTAGACTTCCAGTCTTTCATGCAAGGGCGTACATCGCTGATTCCGTGAGTTTGACGTAGGTGCTGCCGCAGATGATCCTTACGGAAGAAGGAACGCACGTTCAGCGGCCTAGAAGCGCATTCGTTGCTTCTGTGTGAGTCGAGATGGGCTGTGGATGGATTTTCCGCATCGCAAAATACGCAGCGGGCTACGCTCTCCGAAGGCCGACAGTATCGGGGTCCCGACGCGAGGCAAGTCCACTTTTCCAGCAGAAGATGTAGGGTTCCTTCGTGCCGAGTCCAGTCGTACCTCGACTTAAATGTGTCTGTGCAGAATGTGCATTGATAGATTCGCAACTCCTTGTCAGAGTCCTTGCCCGAGATTTGGAGAGATTTCAACGCCCTTCCTTGAGACCGCCGTCGTCTTTGACGAGATTTCCTATGGCTATGCAGGCTTACTAGGGAGCCGGAGCTCCATGAGTGGGCGGATGATCCGCTGGATTGGCTACCAGTTGATGACCTGAGTGAGCTATTCTCCGAAGTGTAATTGGCGTTATATACTCGCTGAGAGGTGCCATATGACACACCATTCCCGATGGCCTCCGAGATGACGTCCCAGGACACAGGCTCCTCGTCGGGTGGCGAATTGCGCCAACGGTCGAGTGGCGTCATTTCACTCCAGCTCGCTGTTCCCTCAGCAGGCGTGGAGGATGGCATGCTCGGAGCGACAGTATTAGATGGATCTTCCCCGGAACTGACGGGCTTCCTCCGACGTGCATTAACGAACCAGTGAGATATTTGACGGATGCTAAGCCCTGTCCTCTGAGAAAGGGCTTCCTTCTCCTCGTCAGTCGGATAAGGGTATGAAGAGTGCGATGAAAACCATTCCTTCAAGACCTTGGTTGAGCTCCTGCTGTGGCGGGTGGTCTTTTTCTTTGAACTATCCTCGGCCTTGGGAGGAGGCAGGCATGATTGGATATTCATGATGATACGTATATGAGCAATCGATCGGCCATGGAGGAGGGCTTTCTGCCATAAGGAGGCTTTGGGAGTAGAATTGATCCGACGTTCTTTCAATTGCTGTCCATCGAAGTCAGCGGAAAAGCACATTCCCCACATTGATCACTAAGCAAAAATTCGGTGCAAACAGTGTCAACTCTTGATCAATTAATTGATGATGTCGAACCCAAACCCTAAATCACATTCATGAATCGCTGATCACCTCTCGCGTGGGCAGGACAGAACCGGTTATGGGCCAGTGGGTAAACTCGCTGCCTCCCTCTACCCGAGAGGAGGATGAATCAAATTCTACATCACTGTCTTAACTCTCAAATGAGAGGCTACCGGCTTAACCCGAGAAACAAGTACACCAGAAGATATCCAGAAGGCTTGTTTTCACGCACCCAGGTTTCATTCCAACTGGACACTCATAGTTGCCCGTGCACTCGGCCTCTGAAACGTTCTCATAACACCTTGTGCCAGCAGGAGGAGTGTTAATAGGTGCCGGCGGCGGCGGCTCAGGGGATCCGCATTGGCAAGTGCCTTGAATGCAAGAATAGACAACACCACCACCAGCGCACAACGGTGAAGAGCAGTCATTGTCGCTCTTGCATAAGTCTGCGGGAGGATTGGTATTAGTTGGTGGGGCAGTTCGCATGCCGTCAAGCTCAGCTTGAAAGCGTTTCTGGACCTCCTCGTCACTGGCCTCGCCTTGGAATTCTCCGAGGTAAACGGGGAAGATATCGCGAGCACGATCTTCATCCTCGGCCGAGATGTTGTCGATGTCGGCAATGTCCCTAAACTTCGGCGGCCTAGGGAAATAGCCCGTTGCATCATAGAAGTACAGGCTATTGGTTAGCCATGCATAGCTGTCTGCGTTCGTGCTTGCCCTTGTGGCTCCGCCGCCTTGGTTGAGGGGGCGCTGTGCTAGCCGATAGACATACTGAGGACCATATGCCATTGGTCCCCGTCCAGTCTCCTCGACGCGTTCGTCACCAACTATAAATCAATCGATGATTGTCAGCGACTCTAGATCAAAGATAGAACGGGGGTATACGAGGGTACTAAAGCTTACTGTGAGGGTCGCCCACGGCCTTGAGGTGCATCATTTCATGTAAGAAAAATTGGCCCTTGTTCTTCTGCCACTCTGCCTGTTCGGCATACTTGGTCTCACCTGACGCCAGACCCTTCTCGATCATCTCGAACTTTTCTTCGAGGGAGTCGAGGCCGAAGTAAACCGGGCATAGGGTGATGTGCTGGTACGACCCAAACCAGGTACTCTTTGTCCAGGCGTAGCCGCCGACTGATTTGCCGTCGATTCTGTCGCTGCACCGATTCTTGGTGTCTTTGCAGCTAACTATCATATCGAACTTCTTTTTGGCCCTGTGGTCTTGGACCCGGAGTAAATTGTCTGTCTGCAAGGATTTATGTAAGTATCTCCTAAAGTTCCTGGGCTGGGAAACTTACTAACTATGCGGTCCTGCTGCGTGGAGAAGTCGGGACCGATATAAGCTCTCCAGGTCGCAATTTCTCTTGCGGATACTGGACGCTTCGCTCCAAAGTTGGCAAGCGTCAACGCATCCCACGCTGCGATCTCAAGGGAGCGTTTCTGGCCGTCGTTGCAGAGGCTATCCTTTTCGAATGTCAGATCGCCAGCGTAGGCATCGACATCGTTATTCTGTCGGGCCTCCAGGTCACGAAGACACTGCTCAGATGGATTCCAGAGGTTATCACATGAATCGGGAACAGAGGCAGAGTTACCAGCAAACGGGTTCTCGCTGATGGACTGCGGGCGCGGAGGATGTTTGATAGAAGAAGGAGGGGTTTTTGGATCAGATGCAGAAGGGTTGTCTGGGTCGACATCTCTGGGCATGTGAGGTACTGCCAGAGATGTTCCCGTTAGTAAGCCCAAAAAGTATATGATAGACTTGGCTCTCATGATTGCTGTGACGAAGTTTGTGGCTACAGAGCGTTGGACATAACTCTTGAAGAGGTCGGAGAAGATGATCAAGTCTGTTCCTTTATTTAAGAAAACGCTATGAAGATGTCGCCCTCAACCACATTATATATGAATTTCAGAGGTCCAAGAAAGAAGTGGTGGTAATCAATTTCGCGTCGCATTTTCGCGTCCAACGAGCAACGGAGTGATGAGAGTCTCTCTCTCGTTCACACCTGCTGAGCTTCGGACTGCACTGATCTCTTTTCGAACCCTCTAGCCCCCAAAAGAGAGCGGCTGAGTATTCGAGAGCATCGAGGCACACAGGTTGATGTCCAACGTCAACACGAGCTCACCAACTGTGTGATGACTTGCCACTCCGCAACTAAGGAAAGAACCGAAGAAGGAATGGCCTCCAAAGAGACGGCCGAGGCCAAGATGAGACTCTATATACTACGCGATTGAGGCAGAGGACAGCACAAGGGATCGCCCCCAAGTGGGTGCCCAAGGCCAGCCTGAGATTAATACAGCCACCTACAAAGACTACCCACGAAAGCAAGACTTACTACGCAAACGAGGCAAAGCAGAGCTGAAGGAATGGCCCCCAGGCTCAGATACGAGCGCCCTAGAAATGATGCGGGCTTGTTAGGCGGCGTGTACCCGCGTTGGTTCAACCGCGAATCAGCATCAATATTCTATCCTTGGATAGTGCTATTATCAGGGCTCTGCAAGCTAGCTGCAACTTTGCGACGCAATACTAAAAATGAAACAAAATGCCTCCACGTTGGAATGGAAGCGCCGTTGGGTCCTGACTCCTGCACCAGGTGCGCCCAACATCTGCGTGGCTGTGTGGGTGCACAAAGTGGAGCAGTGAAAGGCCGATCTGCAGGCAGAGCCTACGTAGAAGTGGCGCAGTGTCCCTCACATTAATCGCGCTTCAAGAAACATGGGTATCGACTTCTGGACAGACCAACATGGATCAAAGGGTGCAGTTTAAGAAACTGGCGAGTGAGTGCATGTCAATGGGAAGAATGGCAAGAACCAGGTCGAGGATTTCATGGGCACATGCCTTCAGACCCCGATGCCTCAGATGCCCGATGTAAGATTATAAAGAGCTACTGCATTAAAAAAGCGACCACAGCGACATCAATCAAATGCCACTCTGGCTGTGTTGGTCGCCATACTCCGCGCCAACTTAACACAAACACACCACCAAGGGTCACGAGTGCAAAGCAACCGTGTTCCATCTTTTTCATTTTGTTGGAAACAATCAGCAAGTCCAACAAACCACACCGTTTCCAAAAGCTCCTCCAATACACATTTGGAACAATCTTCTAATTACTTCGCACATTTCCGATTTGTCGCCAGTATGGCCTTCCACTCTCATTTTTGGCTTGCCTTACTTCTCATCACTGCTACTACTGCAGACCTGCTGCCAAGATTCAAGGTTCCTGGCGTTGGTTTCAGTCTCACTCCTGACTACGGGTATGGTAATCCAGATTTCCCTCTCTGCCGACTCAGCTGACTTTAAGCCATGATTAGCACTGCAGCGATCTACTTTGCGAACGGGTCTTTCGTAGAGGTAGCCCGAATCGAGGGAAGCCCTGAGTATAAGTCGTTCATGCGTAAACATGAACCTGCCGGAGGAGAACTTGCCCAGGAAATGCCTAGCGTCTCCTTGCTACGCAACGCCCTATGTCTACTACCACGGCTGCCGTTTTGCAAGAGGAACTCGGATTTCGTCAGCACCCAGTCTCTTCTGCGAAGTCTGCAATACTCTGTCGCTTCCTACCTGGGGACCAGTTTTTGCTTTACTGGCATAGTTATCCCAGACGAGACCTGGCAGTACCAGAACGATATCATCCAGAAAGCTATCAAGTCGATCGGCCTTCGCCAAACCCACCGCATTTTTGACGCCCCTCACATGGCTCTGGTGGCAAATCATGTTGATAACTCGAAGACATCAGGCCGCAGATCAGAGATACCAGACGACAGAACGCGAGCTATCTTGTGTATCGATTATAGCGCATCCGGACTCAATGCCGTCCTCTTTTCTGAGGATGATGGAATCGTAGATGTTATGCGCAGGATTTACAGCCAGCAGCTTGGCGCAGGCCACCAGGGACATGGTCACCTCGAATCTGTGAAGTCTGAGCTAATGGAAGTCACTAAGCCTCCGCTCGGCCGAGACTTTATGGGAACCCTCCTAACTGATGACATCCAAGATCTGGTTCTTTACGGCGATGCAGTAATGGATCCAGGCTTCCTCGATACCCTGAGGGCGGTTATCGGTTCGGATCTTGTTGAGAAAGCCTCCGCCCTAGAGCCCGTATTTGCTGCGGCAGTTGGTATGGCTATGACTTCTTATGAGGAAATGGATTGGATGTATTTCAATACCAAGCCTGCTTTTGGATGCCAATGGCGGTCTAGCCTTTACGATATGAGCAACAAGGAACTCTAGTTACTGCCTCCCCTACTGTATACCCTGGCTACGGAAAGTGAGCAAGCTCGAACAGGGTGATTTGAGTGACCAGGAGGTAGCGAGAGCAATCGATGCGCAGAGAGACAGAAGAAGCTAGATTGGAAGGCCGTGACGATATGTCGTGACACAACCGAGGGGTTTCGGTTACCTGTTAAGTCCGTTACGATTGCTAAATACATTAATACTAAAAGAAAGGCACACATGCCCGCAGAATCCAGCCGTTTCAGGTTACCCTAGGCCATTAGAAATGGTATCCTTCCGGAATACTTCCACATTATACTAACATATCCCGAGTGTTGATATTAACTCTTTCTAAGACGTCAGATGAATCAAAAACGAAATGTGGGTACAATTCATTGCCAGATTCGAGACCAAGTTCTGGCACATTCCATCACCATTCTCTATCGTCCATACACCCTTCCTGGAACTGGCCGCTCTACATCACCGGTCGACAGGCTTAGCCATTTCTCTCCAACGGAGCCATCCTCGGAAGACTCGCTCACGACTCCCCAGGATATGTTGCGGCAAGCAACGTCACCGTCAGCCTGCCGCTGCAACTCCGCAGGGAGGTGACACGAAGCCGCAATAACAGCAGAACAGGCACCAAGCAGAGGCATACCTGGTGGGTACCGCCGAACGATACTCAGGATGGCGACAAATCCCCACGACAAAAGTCCGATGATGAGGACCCAGAAGAGGGCAAGAGACGAAGATCCCGCCGTCGCAGCCCCACTCTCTAGATCTTTCCGAACTCCGTCTTCGTTCCAGAGGTCCACCTCGGCGTAGAATAGGCCCTGGCTAACGAGCCATTGCATAACGCTCGATAAGATCAGTAATGGTATGGAGTATCTATAGGGCAATGATAAGAAAAACGTGCTCCTCTGGCTGCCACGGGGCTGAGAGACACGTAAGTTGGTTTTCAATTTAGCCTTCGACCCTATTTTTCTCGGGCCAAAACTATGCCATTCTTTTTCGGCCAGCATAATAGTCAGGAGGGAGTTATAGAGGAGATACGTGATGGAAAGCGCGAACTGAGGCGTGTTTGCAGCTATTATCATGCCTATTTTCGTGCGGGAGGAGTACGGAGTGGCAAACTGCGCTGATGCAAGTCCCACCCGATCGAGTGATCCGAACCCTCGTTTGAAGCTATGATCGCCGGATCAACCGGTCAGGAAGAGTGAATCAGATTAAAGAGAAACCGGGACTATAACTCCACTCACATTTCTTTGATCGAAGTGCTTGCAATCTCTGCCTCAAACTTGAGCTCAATGGAAAACCAAAGGCCTAGGGCTAAGAGTGCCCCGAGCCACCATAGCATCGTCAAACTCCATCTCCTCAGACCAATAGACTCGGCCCATAGTGGACGACGTTTGCCAGGGCGATGCTCCTTCGGATGCCCTTGAGAAAAATCGAAAAACATGTTCTTGAAGTCTCGGTAGTTGTAAGTGCACATGGATTTCGGTATTTCGGTGGACGGCTGTCGGAGATAAGATTCGATGACATCCCCGATAGTCACGAGCGGAATTGACTTATGTAGGAAGATCATTCCTGTGAGGCAGCACGAAATGATAAGGTTGCACGCGGTTGTAAGCCACCAGAATAGAGGATGGGTCTGTAGACGACACTCAAGGGAAACCTCCTCCATGAGTGCATCTGGTAAAAGCCTGATCACACTAGACCCTGGTGTGAAATTTGTTCCTGGGACTGTTCCGTTTTGTAAGGTCGTGTTCCAGGATGGCCTGGTCATATTTCTGATGGAATCGCTTCGGCAGCCGCCTTTTTCAATCTGGCCCGAGTCGAAGAATTCACAGAGCCAATAGGTTTGGTTCTGTGCCGCGGAGCTATCCATCAGACGATGGAAGAGAATGCCTCCATTTTCGCCCTCATCGAAGTCAACACTATCATCAACATCTGCCATAAAGATAACATCTCTAGCTTCGTCTGCCAAACTTCTTCCATACCTTGTTACCAGGGCCTTCACACTCAATGACTTCCAACCTTGGCTAAAACTTCTGTTGTATCTGGTCTCAGAATCCAGTGGCCGATATGATGGTAGCCCATCTTCTATTCTCTCAAACGATTTCAAAAGGGCATTTTTTGTCATTATGTAGACGTTATAGTCTGTCGACGACGTTGTGGGGTAAATTGAACTGTTGTAGATGAAATGCAGTGGAAGGGCAGCCAGAAACATGAGAGCCCATAGCAGGCGGCGAGTTCGGGAGATTCTCAACATGTTCCCAAGGGATGGGATACTGATATCGGCCGTTTCTCCGTCGGCATGGACTCGATCTAGTTCGGTTCTTGTGAGAGATGTCCACGCTTGCATTGCAAAGTTCTAGCAGCGAGGGAAACCCCGAGCAGGTTAGAGAAACTCTCGTGGATAACTATATGGATTTCGCGGACAACACGTACCGTTGAAGCCAAAAGCCCAGCTGAGACCACATTCATAGCCAAGTGAATCCAAAGGTCAGCACGGTTAATATCCTTGCATGCGCCGGTCATGATCGTAATGCTTTTAAAGGAGGACGAGTTTTCATCATTCACTGTGATGAAGATGCTGATACCCAAGTTCGTGACTGCAGTAACCCAAGAGAAGATGGCGAATAGCTTTGACGACCCTCGCCATCCGTGGCAGTGATGTTGGACCCATTTCCGAAAGAGGGGCCAGGATTTTCGACAGACTAGTATTAGTCGAGATGCCCAGCGGAACCTCGTCAGGAGTGTCTTGCGTTTACTCATATTTCCCTTTTCCTCTCCTCGTCAAGACATCTGACATGAATGCTGTTTGTGCCTGTGTTTCGTGTACAGAACCTGTCCCTGTTGGGCTTTGGATCTTGAACAACCACCGCTTGACGCATTTCAGAAACGTCAGGCTGCAGGGCGCCCATGACACCTTGGGCAGTCAGAGGGAGAAAGATCAAGGTAATTCTCATCAATCGATCACACCCCACATCAATTCTTTGCCCCGCGGCTTGGCGCCTTGACGACCCAGGGTATAATTGCCTTTGCCTTCGATGTGACCTGCGGCTTGGGTTCCGACCCTGGCCCGGACAGTGACACCAACGGCGATTTCTGTTCGCCTAAACTGAACCTGCGGTATGGTGGCGCAGACTATTGTTTCCCTTGACTGTTTGAGTGGGCTTGGCCTGCGTCAACCCTCGCTAAGTTAGGCCAACGATTTGTCCACGATTTCAATAATGCTTCTGGCCTGCATGAGGCGGCACCGCGAGGCATACTCTGTCCTCATCGTCTTGAAAACTCGGAGACACGGGGCCAGGCTGTGTAGAAATAGCGCGAATGGCGAGTTTGGGGTGAGCCTGTGGTTCATGGCCAAATAATCAATTAATGTATATCAGTCCTCGAACGACTCAAGATTCCCAAGAGAGATCCATCACTAGGCCTCCCTGCCACAGTCATTTTGTCCAAGGAAAAGCATACTATTTCCAATAGCATAGCATGATTGGCTTCTTAATTGTTTGGATTGCAATCGCTGCCCTCGGAGGCATCCTGGCTCTCTACGTTACCAGCGCATCTCTTGTGAGTCTGGCGGCCAAGAAGCCTCGGACAGTGGGGGATGCCGAAGCTCTTCATCACACAAACGCCAGCACTCGGGCAACTGGTCCGATCGCGTCCCAATCATCCCCAAGAATGAAGCGGAAGCTCACTCTATCGATAAGCCTCCTGGTTGTAGGCTTACTACTCGCCATTCTACGATCCGTCGTGTTTATTCTTGCGTTGCTGGTCGACTCTCTTCCCCTACCAGTAGTGGTTCTCTGCGATCTTAGTAGCAAAGTTATGCTCTACTCAACGATGGTCATCCTTAAGCGGCAATTTTTCCCTTGGAGTCCGACTTCTGCCAGGAGAAAATGTCTTTCAGTGATTGGGGATAGCGGTCTAATCTGTATCGCAAGCGGTCTGGCACTCACTATTCTCTCGATGGTCTCCGCTTTGTAAGAAGCCATTTGGGACAAGTCCGTGGTCAACGTGATGTTTTTATGGCATCTACTAATGCGATGAGCCGCCAGTGATTTGGACTCCCGAGAGGGCATAGAGCTTTACTCTGTTGTTAAGAGCGCTATCGAGCCGACCTACTGCTTCTGGATACTGTTTATGAGCGTCGCAATCTCCGGCAGCCTGCTGAGGAAAGCCACCCATGCAGGACGTTTAGGATTAACGGGCGTAAGTGCGTTTGTATTAATGTTCCCAGGAGTTGATTTTTTTTCGTTTCCTTTTTCCAGTTTTTACTATGCTGACAGCGTGCGTCCATTAGAAGGAGTTGTCTGCTCTCCGCCAGCTCTCAGCTGTCGTAATACCGGTGATGGTATTTACAGCAACTGCAGCCATCGTGTATGCTTTTGTAGGGGTGCATATTAGAACGTTGAGTTTTGGGAATCCTGGTTTTGAAGCTTTGATAACCTTAGGTCTCCTGATCAATTTTATTGGGGATATAGTGATTTTTGAAGCGATGAGGTGGGCTCTAGTAAACTTACGCGCTGTAGAGGCTTTGGAAGAGGCCACTGTTTAATAGCCGGATTCAATCTTGTTAGATCTTCTCCCTGTACTTCGTAGGCTGTGACACAGGATTACTGCTGAATAGTCGCCAAGAGGGCATGGCTACTAAACATTTCACAGCCAGAGTATCACCATCGCGTCCATATCATGAGATTCCATAACTCAGGGACCATATTTGGCTCCCATTTCCCAGTGCCCGTATATGTTATTTCGTCATAACTCGCGAGGAATGGACTGATGGGCCTGCCGTTCTAGCTTCCCATTCGATTCGATAACACTGACCTCAAAGAAGCTCTGACGGTTCCACTCGGGAGTGGAGCCGTCGTACTTACACCTGGGCCAAGGTGAGGTGAGAACGAAAATATGGATAATGAACCCATCGGACGGGTCTGCGGACGGCAAGAGCTAGACATATTGTAACAATGAAAGGACACAGTCTAGTCTTT
Organism: Scedosporium boydii; assembly: GCA_002221725.1. Taxonomy (NCBI): domain Eukaryota; kingdom Fungi; phylum Ascomycota; class Sordariomycetes; order Microascales; family Microascaceae; genus Scedosporium; species Scedosporium boydii. Next base: position 1,108 of record NJFT01000331.1, on the reverse strand, counting down.
GATTCTCCCTCTCTTTTCCCCCTCTCGTTCTTCTTTCTCCCTCAGATCAACGAAAGAGTGTAGTATCCTCGACCATTGCAAACGAATGCAGCTACTACGACCCGTACAGCATCTTAATAGAGAAAACACTTTATTCCGTTTCTCGTCGTTCGGTCAGCTGACCACAATGACTCTGGCCAGGATGGACCACAACTACACAACTACACAACCACAAAGTCTCACGACCGGAGCGGGGACCGCTGCCAATGATTAGCCTCGTCGACTAGGTCACCATGCAGCAAAATAAGGCACTAGTGGTTTAGTGGTAAAATTGGTCGTTGCCACTTAACGTGCAGCTTCGACTAGCCCCCGGTTCGATTCCGGGCTAGTGCAGACGTACTTCTGAATTTTTTTTCTTTATATTTTCTTTTTCTCATTTTCTCCTTGGTTCTTTTCCGGGTTGACTTTTCTCCCCTTTTATCGGTCATACAGGAAACAGGGTTACATACAGGAAATAGGGTTACATACAGTATCGACGAGTGCTACTCTGTCGCGGTATACTAACACTTCTCATGCTCCTTCACTTCCCCATCGCCTTATCCTCACTTTGGATTGAAGGATATATATTTAACAACCTTGGGGTTAAGTACCACGCCGTGGCTTAGACTTGTTGGGATTGCTCCCTGCGTTTCATTGGACCTTGTCTCAGGAATTGGTTTTGCCAGGCAGCTCCTGCAATGCAAATCCGAAACTCTAAATCAACAACATTCCTTCTCGCTCCTGCCATGAGATACTCTACTCAAAAGGAACGCCCTGCGTACAAGATGCCGCAGTCACAATCTAACGGCTGAGATATTCCGAAATAAACCATCATTGATCAATTGATACCGATTGTGCAGTGTGGTCCTGGCGTTTACATTGAGCATTGGAGTTCCTGTTCAGCCCATCTCGATTCTGGAAGGCATTGATATTTATCTCACTATATAGCAACGTAATGAAGACGCTCGTAAAGTATATCTAATTTGAATCGCGCCTGGGTAAAGCCTTACACCAATGCACGCCATGAGTCGTCTTTGGTATCCACAAAAAAAAGAAAAAAAAAAAGGAAGGGGGGGGGGGGGGGGGGTGG
>NJFT01000330.1:0-33127 GCA_002221725.1 Scedosporium boydii | reverse complement strand
AAAAAAAAAAAAAAATAAGTAACTTACCCGTGTGGATGAGCTTGCACTCTGTATGCAAGTAGTCAACAGCTTGAAGAAGGCAGTAAATGAAAAATTTAAATAGCGGCGGTGCTAGCCTTTTCGTCCGTAACCTATGTTGGAGCTTGAAAAGGGTTTCTCTCATCGGCTCGTACACAAGACAGAAGTGCGTTCCACCCTGCCCCGGTAACTGAAACTCATCTCCAGGGATCCTGGTGAAGTCTATGCCCTCATGCGATGGATTGGCGTTGCAAATGATCTTTGAATTTTCCGTCTCCCTGCCAGGGCCAGTATCGAGCGCTGAAATTTTGATGCTGACGTAGCGGGGCACGTCCGACTTCCTCCATCGTTTGCTGCTCATGATGTTAGCTACTGATGTGCTACGATAATTTGTTGGAAGGGGCTTATTACAATTTGAGGTTCTCTGCAAGCCATACCGTCGAGCCTGAGCCATAACCAAGCTTTGCGATTGTTTTGAACCTGCCATCTAATACCTGTCCCGGATGTGTCTGATGAAAATACTTCAACCGATCCCCTGGGAACAGCTCCTCGTCGATAGGCTCATCAATGATGCAAGGTGCGGTTCCATATTGATTGACAGAGAAAAAAGGCCAACGGGGCACTAATCTCCATGACCGTTTCGGTGCCATCGCTAACGCATTCGCCATCTTCGAGTTCGGCGCGTTTGTGAGCTCTCACGACGCCTGGGCTGTGTGCGATGTTCTTGTCAAGAGTCGAATGTGTCTTCGGAACGCGTTGGCAGGCAGCGCTTAATTATTTGGTCGATGTGCACCACTGGCTGGCTACCCCTGGTCCGGGCCGGGCCAGCCCCACACATCAGTGCTCTCTCAGATGAGCGTCGCACTTAAGACCAAGATCAACTTTTGATGCCTCATATGCTTTCGCAACAAAATTGATGTTTTCGCAGGTGAATCTATAATTAGTTTCGCGTAATGAGATCAGTGATCACTGGAATATCGACAACAGCGCTATTCTGACGAAATATGGCCATATTGATCGTGGTACTTCATTGGGATTGGGTGCCCTTGCCCGAGGCCGAAACACATACCCGGCCATGGGACAGAGGGCTGGCGCCTATTCCCATGCTCAGAGCATCAACCGGCCAAGAACCGGCCGACCTCTCCGAATCACGACGATCTTGCTTCGAACAGGAATGCTATGGCGAAACAAATGACTACGAATCCTTCGGTGGCTCAGGGCCGTGGGGTCGGGCGAGGGCTGTTCATTTTGTTCTTCTAACCGCGCGCTACCCGTGCTAAAAATCCACAGAGACGGAGAATAGGAAGCCGGGTCGAAAGCGCTTGCCGCTCGTGTAGGATAAAAACTCAAGGGGACATCACTCTCTTCCTAGAAGTTCAATCGTATCTCCAACTTGCTTGCTTCCCCTTGTCAATTTGATCCCACTCTGTTATCCTGTGTCTAGCGTTTCTCTGTGAAATCGATTCCATCAAAATGAAGGCAACCTGGTCGAAGTTGAAGAACCTCAAGTTCCTGGGAAGAAGGATTCCCTGGGCAGAACAGCGTATCGATGAGTACACCAAGTTTCTCGACCAGGAATATCCCGACCTCGCGCGTCGTTTGGATAAGACCCCGTTCGCCAAGTTCCAGTAAGTCTCCCAACCGCCTAGCATCCGTCCATTTCCACCGCCGGATCTAATATCCGATATCAATAGCGGATCACCTCATGAAACTGAAAAGACGAATGACCCATGGCATGCGTCCGTGGCCCTCCGCCGAAAGGAGGACTTTAAGGGCTCGGGCTTATCTTTGCACGTGTATCCAGACGGGACTATTGTACCGTCCAAATCTGAGTTCCCTACAATCCAGGTGTCGCCTGCCACTGAACAAGAGGTGGGCAGCGAGAATTCTCAGTGGCTGGACCCTGAGTTTGTCGCGAGCTGGCAGGAGGCAAACCGATCAGCTGGGTCGTCAGCCGAGGAAGAGAAAGGAAAATCGAAGGCAGAATCGACTGGAAGCCGCTCTCATGGAAGCAAGAGCAATAAGGCGGACTCCTCCCAGTATAGTCGACACCCGCAAACTGGCCAGCTTTACCGTTATGCGGCGGATGGCACGGTTGTGTACTTGGATCCGAGTACCAAGAAGGAGTACTATTATGGTGACGAGGGGGAAGCTGTATGGCTCTGAAATGCTTGTCTGGTTCTGAAGAGTCGCAAAACTCTTGGGTAACCCGCTTTGTATCCCGTTCCCACTAAATAAAACCAACTTTCTTTTTCTTTTTGTGGAATATCATCTTGAGAATCTGTCGATGGGACTCCTTCGAGGGATCTTTCGGTGTCTTGTGAACCATCCGATGACCGATAGAATGTCTGGCGAGAGCTCGACCATTATTTGTTATCGTTCAAAATACATCTGGGATGATTTAGTGTAGACCGAAGCTGGAGATGAAATTGCCCAATCAAGGTAGTGAAAACAGCACCGTCTGTCCATGAACTGGAGAGACCACCTTGTTTGAGCGACCGATCGGCAACGCACCAAAAGTGTTGCTCGTTGACTCTGCAACAAAGGCCAAGGCGAGGCTTGACTGTCCCACTTTTGGCTTTCTTTTTTCTTCCTTTTTGAAGTCTCAATCCTACGTTGAGGACTCGGTCCATCAATGACGATGCTTTATTATGTATTATTGGTATGAATTGTACTTGTCTGAGGCGGCCACCCGCCTAGCCTGTCTATTGTTTCTGTGATGGAACATTGAAATTGAAATCATTTGAATTGATTGATACTTCGAGGTGGCTTGCGTTTCTGGTGTGATGCCAGTGTTTATTTAGCACCAACACTTTGTCTTCAATGACACTCCCCCTGCAGCAACATCATGGAGCATTGACGTCCGGCGGGTGTTAGTGAAATACAACGAGTTCCAGCATGTCAAATAGGGTCGGTCTTGTACACTAATATTGCCGAAACGTTTTTCGTCGTCAAGTGTAACTTTTCGCGGCATGGATCAAGAGACCCGCCCCCAGCCGCTGACTGCACTAAAACGATTGATACCCCAAGACCAGGTCAGACCAGTCGGGCATGTCGTGGAGACAGCTCGAGGTACTTCGTACTTCGTACTTCGCTGTGAAGTCAGGTAGTCAGGTACAATTGTACACTTCTCTTCGTCCTCACATAATACTTGGGTACTACATGTACTTTTGTGTACCACAATCAAGACGCACCTTGAGTATTTGATTTCTTCGACCTGTCGTGTCATCAATGTTGTCTAATGTCTCAAGGCTCCGTTGACAGCAATGTACGAAGTACAATACACAGAATATGTCGGCTCTACTTTAGAGGGTACCTCATAGCTCAGAGTACTGGCAACGTGGTGCCGAACTTGCCCGCCCCACGCAAGGAACCATGGAGTCGAGGGGTCGTGCCAGCCATGAGCCCAGTCTCAATGAATGGAATCATTCGAACCTTGTGCTGCTACTTGTACGTACCTGGTACACTACCTCGTACTTGGTACTCCTCGTTGTACCTGTGTACTGAGGTACTGTGCGTGCTAGCTCAAACTGGCTCAAAACAGGCACATAACTTCTACACACTGACCACCTCCCACATTTTGACTCTCACCAACCACGCGGTCGCTTCCAAGGTGCCCCAGCATCCCGCCGCAGAAACCTTGAACCTCTCTAACTTCGTACTCCACTTCTTTCGACCATTTGATCCATCAGGCCAAGGACAGAATCAGCACACAGCACAGGTTCAGCCCCATCGACGTCGACATCATCATCGGTTTCTCTTTGCCCCCAAACTCCCCCGCCAGAGCCTGCGATCAATCTCCACCTCCCGACGACGACGACGACGACGACGACGAGACCACAACACCGCGTCGATCGATTGGATTAATCTCCCGACGAATTTCTCGACGAAACACGCGATTTATCTCCCATCTTCCGACGGCCCCAACTTACCTGGCGAGATGACCTGAAGGAGACACCCACGCTTGTGCCTTTTCTTGTTCTCTCCGCCACCCTCTCCGCTACCTCTACCGCTAATTAACTCTGCCTCGACCACTGCTGCCGTTGCCGCCGCTGCCTCTCGCATTTCGTGGGCCCCTTCAACTTCATCTCGCCGCACCCATCTCTCGGCGCCGAAGTATCGGAATCACGCTCTCCATCGCTGCCGATCGTTCTTCCTCGCTCGTCGACCCATTCTACCTCTTCGCTCGAGATGCTCTTTGACTCCAAACAACAGCAGCCATGACTCGGAAGGACTCCAAGTCCTCCCGCTTTAGCTCGCTAACGGGCTCAAGCACCGATAGTGGTCGGTCAAATAGCACAATAAGGCCTTCGATATTCCACTCCTCGTCTTCCTCGTCGAGGAGGGCGGTCCCTATACGATTAAAGTTAGAAGAGAGTGGACTTTTAGCGTGAGTATTCTTTTTTTCCTTTGTTTCTTGCATTCATTTCTTCATGCAAATGGGAGCAAGCTTCTCGGCTGGTGCCCTCCCCCCCCTGCCCTGTTTAGAATCCTAAAAATGCCAAGCCTGCCTCACAAGTGTCCTGTGCTTTGTCATTCCAAAGAGCTCCATGATGGCAGATGGCAGATGGCAAATGGCAATGTCAATGTCACTGTTGCGCTGGTCTCTGCTACCAGAACTGGTGCTCTTGCTTGTGATACTTGCGCTCTGCTCTCTTCCTTGTCCACCAGTTGTCATCGGATTTGATCTTATTTTTGTCCTTCGTGGTCTATGATTCCAAAGCTCGTGTGTGTTGCTGACCCGACACTTCCTCCTTTAGTCGATCAAATTCAGTCGATGACCAGCAAGTGTCGCCTACCTCTACGAGCTTCAACCGCCGTCCGTCCTCCGCCTCGAGCGTATCGCTGCGTGATCGCAGGATGAGCGACCTGGCCAACTATCGTCAGGATCTCGCCGTTCTGGAGCCCGCCGGCTCGCGATCTTCTCGAAATAACCATGGCGCCCCGTCGGCTGGTCATTCTAACCTTGGCCAAGTAGCGCCCTGGGCGACTTCATCATCAAGTAACAATAACATCAACGTCACATCTCCTAACGTGCCCATGAGCTTCTATAATGATTCGAGCGACAACGTTTCCGTCAGTTCCCACGCCTCGCCAAGCTTCAACCTCCCGCCGAACTACCGTACTGGTACGAGCTCCGGTTCGAATTTGAACGTGCCTGATTCTCCTGATGCCGGTTATCCTGATGAGAGGCGTCCGTCGATCGCTAGCATTACGACGCTTAGCAGCCAAGGTTCGAAGAATAGCTTGGCTCGCGGTGGACTGCGGAAGCTCCAAGGCTTCTTCGGTGAAGAGTTTCCTGGATCAGACACTAGCCTCCCGCCCGCCGTCCCGCCAAAGGACAACCGGCCGCGGTCCTATAGTCATAGTCGGGTCCATCGGGATCGTAATTACTCCAACGCAACTGATCATACCCGTGATGCCTCCCCTTCTTCCTCGAGACCCCGAACTCCCGTGCCCGCGCCGGAGGTTGTTCCCTTCCTTTACCAGGAGGCTGAGGTGAGTACCTTGCTTTTTTTTCTTTTCTTTTTTTGCCTTTTCTTCTTCTTTTCTGCACCACGATTAAGATCCGGCTTCGAAAAAAGACGCGGGCAAAGACTGATCCGAAATGTGTAGGATATTGCACGATATGGCGAGGCACCGGTTCGCGACATCTTGACCGGCCCTGACCGGGATCGATATATGAGTGAAGGCGGCGCATCTTCGCGAGAGCCCCCCAAAACCGCGTCATCTTCGAGATCCGGCCACTCCATCGTCCACCTCTCTGGTCACCACCGTCACAACAAGAGCAATGACGACCCACGGGCTCTTCGTCCCTCGATAACAAGAGAGGATTCTCTGCATGCGCCTCGGGATCGCGGTGGTTCGGCGGCTACCTACAGCGGTGCGAGATCCCGAGCTCATAGTCCCACGCCTCCCGTGAAAGCGGGCTCGTTTGATGGACAGACTTCGCCTGTCCACCCACCGAAACGAGGTCTCCTTGGTCGCCTGCGGAGGAATAGGGAGAAAGATGAGGATGGGAACAAGCTGCGTGATCTCCCCAAATCGAGCCGATCCCTCGCTTCGAAATCATCGCGACCCGAGCTGAAGAGAACGGATTCTCCTGCTTCTAATTATACTATCGAAACTTTCGAGCCCCTCGAATTACGACCGGTCCCCCCCCGCGGTGCGACGTTCAATAACAAATTCCCTTTCTCTTCCAAAAAGTCGAAAGCTCCCCGAACGTATGATGCGACCGACGAGGCGATCGGCCCTACCGACCAATACAAAGATGGAACCGTCTTCTATCTCGATACGGACCTGGGCGACATGGACGGTATCCTGAACCGACCCGCCGCGGCATTGACTCCAATGGATGAGACCGCCAGCACGAGACATGATAGCGAGCAGCTGGAGCCGGGCATCGTCAACGGCGCCTGGAATGCCCCCGACAGCTGGGCTGTTCGTCGCAATACCGAGGACAACTCGTACCACATTCCGGACGTCGACGAACTAGAGGCCCCGGCGAAGGGCGAGGGTGATATGCCGTACTGCATCCGTATCTTCAAGGCCGACGGTACATTTACAACCCTCTCCGTACCGCTCGCATCCACAGTATCGGATGTGATCGATTCTATAGGCAAGAAGATGGGCATAGGGAAGGATGGTCTACCCAATTTCCACATCATCTTGCGCAAACGAGAGCTGGTGCGCATTCTCTCGGCCATGGAGCGACCGCTGATATTGCAGAAGCGCCTGCTTCAACAGTTTGGCTACGAGGATAGGGACAGGCTAGAAGAGGTTGGTCGCGAGGACAATAGTTACCTCTGTCGGTTCATGTTCCTCTCTGCCATGGAGAGCGAGTTCAGGCCCCAAGACTTTTCACTGGGTCGCATGCAAAAGTTTAACAATGTCGACCTTTCTGGCCGCAACCTCTTCAACATTCCTCTATCCCTCTACCCAAAATCTGGCGAAATCGTGTCGCTCAATCTGTCGAGAAACCTGTCTCTCGATGTACCCCGAGATTTCATCCAGTCATGTACAAATCTCAGAGATATCAAGTTCAACAACAATGAGGCGCGCAAGCTGCCTCCGAGCTTGAGCCGCGCTTCCAAGCTTACTTACCTCGACGTGTCGAACAATCACCTGGAGCAGCTCGACAATGCCGAACTCGACAACCTTCCCGGCTTGCTCAAGCTGAACCTAGCCAATAACCGACTCAAGCGCCTTCCCTCCTACTTTGGTTTACACAAGTCTCTGCGCACTCTTAATATTTCCTCTAACTTCCTCGACGTCTTCCCCGACTTCTTGTGCGAGCTGGAGAGCTTGGTGGATCTCGATCTTAGCTTCAACTCGATAGCAAGCCTGCCTGATGACATTGGCAAGTTGAAGAACCTAGAACGGTTCGTGATTACGAACAACAGGCTTTCCAATGCGCTTCCCGACACCTTTAACGAGCTCTTGAGCCTGCGAGAGCTCGACATCAAGTATAATGCCATCAACAGCATCGACATCATCTCGCAGCTGCCCAAGCTCGAGATTCTGTCGGCGGATCATAATTCGGTATCGCGCTTTATCGGCTCCTTCGAGACGCTGCGAACCCTCAAGCTGAACTCGAACCCGGTCACCAAATTCGAGATTATGCAGCCCGTCTTAACGCTAAAGTCGTTGAACCTTTCGAACGCGCAGCTTGCCAGTATTGACGAGTCGTTCCACCACATTCTCAACTTGGAACGTCTCATTCTCGATAAGAACTACTTCGTGTCCCTTCCGCCGCACATCGGTAAACTCACTAGACTCGAGCACTTCAGTATCGCCCATAACACCGTCGGCACCCTCCCGCCGCAGATTGGATGCTTGACGGAGCTGCGTCATCTCGATATCCGCGGCAACAACATTCGTAAGCTTCCGATGGAGATTTGGTGGGCGAACAAGCTTGAGGTTTTAAACGCCTCGTCAAACGTGCTGGACAACTTCCCCAAGCCTGCGTCAAGGGCACCGCGGCTACCGGGCGAGGACGGAGGCCCTCCTGGCGCTGGCAGCAAGTACGGGTCTGTGTCTGGTACGGTCACGACGAAGCCGAGCATGGAAGACCTTAACGACCCGTCGCGACGGCCTAGCCAGGCATCGAGCACGTTGTTGAGCGTCGGGCCTTCGCCGGTGCCCGGCGGGCCGGATAGGAAGAATTCTATGGTGTCTGTTTATGGCAAAGGCGGCCGGAAAACATCGGTTGTGTCTCGGTCGACATCTGCCGGGACCATGTCGACCGGCATGCCGTCGAGCGCAAGAAAGGATTCGAGTCTATCAACGAGACTTGCGAATACTTTTGCTGGATCGCTTAGGGCTCTTCACCTGGCAGATAACCAGCTCGACGACGATGTCTTCGATCAGATTGTCCTTTTGCCGGAGCTTAGAGTCCTAAATCTATCTTACAATGAGATCGGCGATATGCCGCAGAGACTAATTAAGAGCTGGCCTCAGCTTGTTGAGCTGTATCTCTCGGGTAACGAGCTGACAACCCTTCCGGCGGATGACCTCGAAGAAACCAGCCTTCTCCAGGTCCTTCACATCAATGCCAACAAGTTTACGAACTTGCCCGCAGACATCTCGAGGGCGAAGAAACTTGCGGTGTTCGACTGCGGGAGCAATTATCTCAAGTACAACATCTCCAACGTCCCCTACGACTGGAACTGGAACCTCAACCCGGAACTTCGATTCCTCAACTTGTCCGGTAATAAGAGGTTGGAGATCAAGCAGACCGTGAACCAGCGGGATCATTACTCTATGAACGGCGAACAGTATGCCGACTTCAACCGCTTGCAAAACTTGCGTGTTCTTGGCCTTATGGATGTCACTCTAACCCAGCCGCGGATCCCTGATCAGAGCGAGGACCGTCGTGTGCGAACCTCGGGATCGATGGCGGGACATCTACCCTATGGTATGGCTGATACTTTGGGCAAGAACGAGCATTTATCGACCGTCGATTTGGTAGTGCCCCGCTTCAATTCGTCAGACTCGGAAATGCTGTTGGGCTTGTTCGACGGCCAGGCCCTGTCGAATGGCGGGTCAAAGATCGCCAAGTTCCTGCACGAAAACTTTGGCCGTATCCTCACGACCGAGTTGAAGTTGCTAAGAACGTGGATCGGGGAGACACCTGTGGATGCGCTTCGCCGAGCCTTCTTGTCGCTAAACAAGGACCTCGCCACCATTGCTACGCAACATATTGACGAACGCTCGCGGTCTTTCAAGACCATGCGCAGTATGTCGCAGCCGGCGCCTCTTGTTTTGAGCACCGAAGACTTGAACTCGGGTGGTGTGGCGACAATCCTCTACCTTCAAGGCATGGAGCTGTATGTGGCCAACGTTGGCGACGCGCAGGCGATGCTCATCACGGAGGGTACACATAAGATTCTCACCCGGAAGCACGACCCTGCCGAACCGAGCGAGCGACAACGCATTCGAGAAGCGGGCGGCTGGGTCTCTAGGCATGGACTTCTCAATGACCAGCTCGAGGTTTCGCGAGCCTTCGGATACGTCAACCTTATGCCGGCGGTACAGGCTGCACCGCACGTCAGCCACATCACCATCCGAGAGCAGGATGATATCATCCTACTAGCTACGAGGGAGCTCTGGGAGTACCTGTCCCCCGGCCTCGTCGTCGACGTGACCAGGGCCGAGCGGCGGGACTTGATGAGGGCCGCCCAGAAGCTCCGAGATCTTGCCATTGCCTACGGCGCCACAGGCAAGATCATGGTGATGATGATCAGCGTGGCCGATCTGAAGCGACGGGTGGAGAGGTCGCGCGGCCGGCCTAGCATGCTATGGCCGTCGGGCCTGCCGGAGGACATGCAGATGCAGGCAACCAAGCGGACCAAGAAGAAGGGCGACGTCCTCGACTCTACGCTACAACGCCTCGAGGCCGAGATTCCTGCACCTACCGGCAACGTCTCTATCGTTTTTACGGATATCAAGAACTCTACCACGCTGTGGGAGATGTATCCCTCGGCCATGCGCTCGGCAATCAAGCTGCATAACGAAGTCATGCGAAGACAGCTTCGGCACATTGGCGGATACGAGGTCAAGACTGAAGGAGATGCTTTTATGGTGTCGTTCCCAACTGCAACGTCGGCCTTACTGTGGTGTTTTGCCGTGCAGATGCAGCTTCTCGAAGTCAACTGGCCGGCGGAAGTTGTCAATTCTCTTTCAGGACAGGCTATGTACGACAAGGACGGCAGTCTCATTTTTAAGGGTCTCTCGGTTCGAATGGGTATCCATTTCGGAGAGACTGTCAGCGAGACCGATCCGGTGACGCGCCGAATGGACTACTTCGGTCCCATGGTCAACAAAGCCTCGCGTATCTCTGCGGTCGCCGACGGTGGCCAAATTACCGTCTCATCAGACTTTATCTCAGAGATCCAGCGCTGTCTCGAGAACTACCAAGACACCGACCGGAACGGATCGGCCAGCACGGAAGAAGACTTCGAAGACGAGACGTTCGCGGCGTCGATCCGCAAGGACCTCCGCGCCCTCAGCTCCCAGGGCTTCGAGGTCAAGGAGATGGGCGAGAAGAAGCTCAAGGGCCTCGAGAACCCCGAGGTCGTCTACTCGCTGTACCCGCACGCGCTCGTCGGACGCATCGAGTACCACCAGATGCACGAGCGGCAGGAGTCGGCGGGCGCCTACGAGAAGCAGCTCACGGCGTCTGTCATGGGCAGCGCGGGCCCCTTCGCCGTGGATCCGGAGATGGTGTGGGAGCTCTGGAGGGTCAGTCTACGGCTCGAGATGCTGTGCAGCTCGCTCGAAGGCGGGGCGAGGCCGAAGCCGCCGGTGGTGGATGTCTTGGAGAAGATGAAGCTTCGTGGTGGGGATGTGACGGAGGGGTTCTTGATTCACTTTTTCGAGCATCAAGTGAGCCGAATCGAGGTGAGTACTACTTCTACCTGGCGGGGAGAGTGGTTCATATGGCGTGTTGCTGACTTTTTTTTCTTTTTTTCTCTAGACCTGCGTCAATACCATCGCGATGCGCCATCTTGCTGCTGGCGGCGGCAGGATCAACAGGCTTGAAGATCTCCAGGGATCTTTCCCGAGCGTCCTTGATAGTCTCAAGGAGCAACTTCTCGAGCTGCAGGAGTATAGGGCCAAGTTTGGGCCGCTGAAGAGGCAAAACCGAAGGCCGGACTCTATTGAAGTGGAAGAAGTAGATGGTGAGGACGAGGATGAGGATGAGGGAAGCGATACGGAATCGGGGTAGTCTGACGGGAAGAGGAAGAAGAAGAGTCGAAAGCGATTTGGGTTAAGGAAAAAGAGGAGTTCTTGTTGCCTTCCTATTTTTTCCATGCTCTTCCTCGATGCGATGGCGTATAACAGCGAAGGGGGTCAATATTGGGCTGCGTTTTCGTTTCTCTCACTAACGGCGGCGGGAATGTTATATCTTTTCTTGGAGACTTGGAATGGGGTTTTATGTCTTGTGTTACCCTTGTTTTCGGATGCCCCTTTTCATTCCTTGGGTCTTGCTTTTCTTTCCTTTTTTTTTGCACCTTATACTTTCACTTCATGTTGTACTAATGACGGGGTGTGTTGGTATGGAGCTTGGGAAAAGGGAATAAGTTTGTATGGGTATTTTTGTGTCATTTTTCTTTTCGTATTAGGGAATTGGAAGGGAAAGGGAATGAGGGTCCCTGGTTATTATAGTTTTTTTTTTCTCTATATATTATGAGGAACTGGAGGGGGGAAGAATGAGATGGCTATGGAATGATGCCCGTTTTCGTCTTTTCTGCTTGGTGCTATGATTGGGAATGTCTTTTTCTGGGTTGTTGGTCTGCTCTTGGTCATCTGTGATGATCGGAATTCGGGTTCCTTTTAATATCCTGCTTTGGCTTTTGGGGAGTCCTTGAGGTAGAAGAAGCATTGCCTGTTGATATCTAGGTAGCGACTTGGGTGGGTGATCCTTTCTGCGCCTATAAGTATCATTCCTGAAAGGAGGAGGGCTCTTGAAGGCGTCTCGGGTAGAGTCATTTTGTATCACCTTCTCGATACCATCCATCGCACTATACAACAATGTCATCACCTTGAATCAGATTGAATGCGTAGGAGCTGAATAGCTGCCTAGGTATCCCATAAGAAACCCCCAAATTTAAATCGCATAATCTACAAGAAAAGAGAGCACCGAAACCATCCGAGACCTCTCTCTACACCTCAAAACTGCCACTTGGCTTAGCCCCCGAACTCTCCCTCCTCCCCAACACCTTGATCCTCGGCACCATCCTCGGCCCAACCCACCAACCCCCCGTAGCCTGCCTAACCCAATGCCTCAACCACGCGACCTCCTCGCCCTTCCCCACTAGATGTCCCCTAACCTTCGCATCGTGGGGATCCACGTCGCTCGGTTTAAGGATCTCGAGACCTGAGAGGCCTTCGACGACGGCGAGGGTCTCCCACGAGCCGCTTGGGGGAGTGGTACCGGTCTCGACGAGGAGGTAATCGAAGGAGTTCCAAAATTCCGGGTTCTTTAGCGTCTCTTCGTCCTCGGTCTTGTCGAAGCGCACGGTTACGCCGTTGGGCTGCTTAGACCCGTAGGGCACGCCATAAGGATTCGTAGCGAAGAGTGTAAGCCCCGTCATGCAGGTAAAAACGTCCGCGTGCACGGAGACGTCGGAGCGGGGATCGTTGGCGAGGACGTCTGCGAGGTGGGACAGGGCGTCTCCGCCGGGGTAATTCAGCGATGAGAATAGGAGCATGGCGGAGGAGGCGAGCGTGGTCGCTAGCACGGAGAGCACGAGCGCGAGCGTCATGAGGCGCGCGATGGTGGATTTCGCCGCGCGGAGGGACAGCGTGGATGCGCCCAGCGAAGCGGCGGCGGTGAGGGGCGGTGAGACGTAGAAGATGAAGCGGGTTTCCTTGTGCGGCTGGAGGGAGTAGATGGCCACGAATAAGAGGCTGGGAATGAGGAGAGAGCGCGCGGCGCGGGATGTGGCGGGGTTAAGGACGGCGAGCGGGATGAGCACGAGTAGGGCGTACGGGTTGAGGATGATGCGCGGGATGGCGGAGGTGAAGTAGTAGTGCCAGGGGGAAACGCCCCAGTCGGACGAGGAGCCGAGGATAGCGTTGAAGTAGAACCCCCAGAGTTCGGGCCAGAGGGGCTTTTGCCAGAAGTACGAGTCGATGGGGACGGACACGGCGAGGGCCACGAGCGAGGAGAAGATGAAGGGGGGGATGAGATCGATGAGGTTCGTTTGGCCCGTTACGAGAAGGTAGAGGCCCGTGGTGCCGAGGAGGATGGCGAGTTCGGCGCGGAAGATGATGGCTGAGAAGACGAGGAGGGTGATGGCTAGTCTCTGGCGGCGGGGGGCTTCCTTGGCTTCCTTCGGAGGCAAGAGGAATGAAAATGCCAGGGTAGCTTTTATTTGTTTCTGAGGTTAACACTTCTGTTGCGTGGTGGAAACGAAGAATAAGAAAAAAGAGGTTATACTCACTCAGTCCAAAGGCAAACATGTTCGGCAACGTCCTCGACGCATAAAACATGACATGAAACTGACTACACAACAACATCACAAACCAACACCCGGCCCACTCCCCAAAAGCCCTCCTCACCCCCCTCGCAAACACCACCAAACACCCCGCATTAAAAAGTCCCAGCACGGCCCTGACGACGAACTGCGCGCGGTGGAACCCCAGCACGGCCACGAGCGTCTGCGACACGCCGGCCAAGAGCAAGGGGCCGATGAAGGAGCGCGGAACGGCTCCCGGGAAGGTGAGGTGGTCGTAGGACTCGCGCAAGCGCGTGTTGATGTCCGTGGTGGGCGTGCCGTAGACGAGGATGTCGTGGGCGGCTTGGATGGAGAAGGATTCTTCGACTTTGGTGGAGGGGGCGAGGAGGAGGTGGATGAGGATGGTGAGTGGGATGAGGTATTCTGTGGTTTTGGGTTAGCCTTTGGGAAGGAGGGAAAGGGGGGGAAGGGAATTTGGGAGAGGCAGTGTTGGGCCTCGGACCTAAGTGCTTCATTTTGAGGAATTTGATTTATGCTTTGGGTATTCCCGGTTGAAGGTGGTTATGGTGATGTACAATAGTGCTTCGAACTGTGGTTCAATCCACATGGGACGGATGAGCCTCCAGGGGAAGCTACCTGGCACTATTGATAGCTCCGAACTCCAGGGATGAATTGAAAAGAAGGACCGGGATAGACAGATAATCACGAGTAGTGAAGAAAGGATGAGTAATTTTCCACCTTTCAACCTTTCTCCTCAGAATTCCCTGCTAAGTGGATGAGGTTGGGATGTCTGTTTTGTGAGTGTGAGAGTGAGACTGAAGATACGAGGTCGTTGTGAAACAGCTGAGCAGCTGAGGTGTTGGCCGTAGACAGCTGCCAAGTTTGGTAGTTGCCAAGTGCCCACACTGTCCATGTTTATGGCCAGCGGAGAAACTCAACGACGCCTCCTCTCAAAGACGTCGAAATCACAAACGTCAATATGGCTTGGAACTTTCGATTTTCTTTAGAGAGTAAGGTTGACAACACTGGGTATATTATATCAATGCTTCGCGGCAACATATCCCGCCTTAGAATGGTTCTCTTTCCATTCCAAAAATCATCCCCTTCCATTCGTATTCCTCAGGTATATTGATCTATATCGATCAACATCTCGTGGGCCTCTGATGGTGCGTTTTGTCTTCAAGCTCGACCTCCTTGCCCATATAACCCTCAATGCGGGCTGAAGATCTCGCTAAATATCGACGTCTCCCCCAAAGCACATCCACATCGATACTGCACCTCTCCACTCTCGCAAGTATTCCGCCTATAGATTAGAGTAATATTTTGTCTTTTTTTTGTTCTTCGTCATCTTCATCTTCTTCCTCTGAGTCCCCTCCTTCTCCTCCCCGCCATCTCTCGACGTCGATAACTGAATGCTTCACAAAAAAGTAAAAGGCTCATCGACGGGGGAATCACAATGACCAAAAAAAAGGAAATCGTACAAAAAACTTTCCAACTAGGGGTATACCACCAAAAAGGTTCGCCTCCACCCCGTTTTTCTCTGTCCAAATCAGCCGAGCCACATGCGCTTAACCTATGCTTGTAAATACCGAGCGTCTAGCAAAAAAAAAAATATCGAAGACCAGCTCACGCAACCCACATCTTCCTCCCTTCACTTCATCTTACATTTCCTGGTCATCGCCATCGCCACCCGGCACTTCGTCTCGTTTTGCGCTTTAAAACCAAACATATGGAGGGAGGAAAAGGAACTAAAAGGGGAGGAAAGAATAAGAAAATGCTCGCGCTATGATAAGACGTTGCTACTCTTTTTCCGCCCTATTCCAAACGTAAACCGCTCCTTGAGCTTATCGTGCCTGTCATGCTTGTCGTGCTTGTCGTGCTTATCATGCTTATCGTGTTTTTCGTGCGTAAGGGTTGGCGTTAGGGGCGCGCTATCCCCATTCGTCATCGGCTCTCCATGGAGGGTACTCGAGCTCTCGCCCGCATCTCTGTCCTTGTTCAAAAACATGAAGCTCTTCTTCGTCATCATTGACCGACTACCACGAGATGACCGGTTAAGGAATGAATTGGACAGCATCCCCTCTTTGAACGAGTTCGACAACATCCCTTCTTTTCCCTTCTTCTCCTCCGCTCTACTAAGTTCCGTCGTTTTGCGCACGTTTTCTTGTTCGGCTTTTAGTCGCTCCTTCGCCTCTTTGCGCTGCTTCTCGTCAAGCTTCGCCGCATGCTTCCTAGCCTTCTCCGCCGCCTTTTCCGCCGCTTCCGCCTCTTTCTTTTCCCGTTTTAGTTCCTCCTTCGTCTTTGTTACCTCCAGTCTCGTCGTCGTCGGCGCGGCTGCCGCGGTCATCGGGGTTGCTGGGGTAAGAGGTGGTGCGGGTACCGAAATAGGATTGCTAGTTGTAATCGTTGAAGGGATGGGCTCGGTATACGAATGAACCAGCCGGGGTAACGTATCGCCGTCAAGCTCGGCGTTCGCCGGTTGAGGCTCGTGCTCGATCGGATGTGCTCCGTTGGCACCATTCACAACGCCGTTTTCCTGCGCCAGCACGTCGCAAGCTGCCTTGTCGTTGCTGATTATAAGGTCGTCAAAGCCTTCCGCCTCCTGCTCGGCTCGGACTTTTTCAAACGTCGTCTCCTGATAAAATAATACATAGGCGCAAGCCATTCCGGGCTTGTCGCCGAAGAAATTCCTCACAAAGTGTTTATCGACAGGCTCAACCATCTCGTCGTCGAACAGGAGCCAGCCGCGGTCCTTTGTCTTGATCACCGACACATAGTGGCCGTGATATGCATTGCCGCCGATATGCACCACTACCGCATAAAGCTCGTACAGCCTGTCGGGATCTTCGGCGTCATCCGTCGTGTTGAAGAGTCGTAAATGATAAGGATACACTACACGATGGAAGAGTTTTTGCAGCCTGCTATAGTCTTCGGTATACTTAAACCGCTTCAGATGGAACGCGAGCACCTTCGGAAGCTTGTGAATCTTCATCCGCTTCTCCGCCTCCTGGAGGCCGCCGCAGTGATCGCAGTGGAATTTGTTGCGCTCGCAGAGCATTTCCTCGGCCGAGAACTTGCCAAGGCAAGACGTTACCGATGTGTGCTCCTCCAGATCAATAGAGAGGTCAAGGAAAGTTTCGTCTCTTTGCGACGTCGTCTCGCAGGTCAGGCACTTAGTTTCCGAAGTCAAGACTCCTTCAAAGATATCGTGGACCCATCCCGTAGATGCTAGCTTGGAGTTCCCATTCGTCACCATGGCCGATGAGTTGACTGCCACCGCCGTCGACTCCGCTAAAGCGCCGCCGCTGCCCATCTGCTTTGCGAGCTCCCTCTCGCGTGTACGCTTCGCATTCGCCTCGACATTGGATATTACGTCATTTAACACCAAACCATAGAACTCGTGAGCGTCCTGGTGCATCGAATTTCGAAACATCTCGTTGTCGCGCTTGAAGATTTCGAGGAAGCGCTGAGGGCTCAACACGCCGGTTCGGGTTTGGCTCTCGAGCAGAGCGAGGAATATGTCCTTGAGACCTGTAAATGTGCACTCCTCCATCCCGTAGGCGGTCGTATTCTCGTGCGACACTTCTAAAATCGGCCCTTTCATCATAGCCTGCTTCTTCTTATACTCGGGCGAATCGGGCTTGTCCTCGGGTCGTGTACCTGGCTGGTTGGGGCCTCCAGTTCCACTGACCTGACGGCGCTTAGCTGAATCGGACGATGTTGATCCCTTCTTATTATTCGGAGGTTGTGTCGCGCTTCCGTTCAGAGGTGGTCTCATGGTAACGTTGACCTTTGGTCGCACGCCATTCGTATAGTCTTCGACGGGCGGATAATTTACGACGTGGTTGCGAAACGCTTCCGAGTAGTATAGTGCCTGCACAATGGAATTGCAATAGCTGTACGAGGGCACGCAAGCATCTCACGTGTTAGTTACTTCCGGCGTCCACGAGTGGAGGAAAAGGAGGTCTCGAGTAGTACCATGTATTGCCAAACTGATCTCGAAAACGTCTGTTAGCTGAAAATGAAGAACCAGGCTTACTTCTTTGCCTAGCAAAGAAGCACAGGGAGATAACGTTGGGTCAATTGCGACAGGGCCAGAGGGGAGCTAACATACGTTTTCTAGGCCGAAGAACTTATCAGTTCCGTCGTTTCGTAGAGGGCCGGCATTTTGGAGCATCTTTTCTAAGGGAGTAAGTTCGGGAGGCGGTTCCTCCTTCTTCTTGCTGGCAGACTCTTTGCCGCCGGGCGTTGACGTCCCCTAGCAGTACAACATTCCACGTCAGCGAAGGGGTTGAAGTCACGGTCAGGGAGGAGAGGTCGGGAGAGGATTAGTGTCATATTGGTAAGGCATAGAGAGAGGGAAGTAGCCTGAAATGCGGCGACAGTGCGGCTGCCGCCTGGGGGTCGACCGAGGTATGGCATCTTGTCGCGAGACACGGATATGTATACAACGACAAGTATACTAGGGAGCGGCAGCTAGGGGCGAAGGGCCTTACCACGCTTGTTCCTTTAAATTTGGTGAAGAAAGACATATTCGCGGACGCTTTGCCTGCTCGAGGCAGGCTCGACGGTTGTGGATTGGGGTCGAGGGCAGCCGCGGTTTCGAGGCGATCAAAGGTTCGCTTGTGTTGAGGTACGAAAGGTATGAAGGGTGTTGTGACAGAGGGTGCGTCCCTCAGCGACGAGAAATACGATGAAGAACGGGTATCATCCGAGAAAACCGAGGGTAATGATTGGACGCTGCACTGATAAGGTAAATCGTCGAGAATAGTGAAGGATATGAGACGAGGCTAGGGTTCAAGAAATCGCGTGCTCGAAGGGCGGACTCGGTCGGTGGTAGGCGAAGATGAGGATTCGAGGGCTGAAGAAAGGGAACCAGGTCGAGAGGCCTATTAAGTCAAGCTACATGGCTTAGTAGCTGTGCGACGTGCAGGGCGATGCAGTAATTGGAACGTGCAGCAATTGAGAGCTGATTAGAGGGTGGTGGGCATGAGGGAGGGGCGAGCCACGGAGACCACGGCGACGGGTGGTGTTGGCGTAGGCGTGGGGTTGAATGAGGGTTTTTGTTCTCGTTGGCTTGCCGGGAATGCAGCGCAGGACACAAACGAAGGGAGGAGTTTATAATACAATGGATTCGCGAGAGAGAGAAAAGCACATACCATAAATACGACGATAAATGCAAAGCCACCAAAAAGAACCCCGGAGAGAAGAGGGAAGAGCAGAGTAAAAACAGAAAAATAAAAATCAAGAGGTTCTAAAGGGCTAAATTATCAAGGGACGGCTCGAGAGGATAAAAAGGAAATAGAAACCGGCGTGGCAGAAAAGGGAGTCGATCAATGCTACATGTACTCAAAGCGGTTGGTGTTTGGGGGGCGGAGGCACTGGGATTTTTGCGCAAGGTTCCGTTGCGTTCCTCTTGTCGTCCTGTCGTCCTGTCATCCTGTCGAATCCATGGGCCTAACGGACGCCTGGAATGGGAAAGAAATGTACGAAGTAGTGTAATCCAATTGGGGGGGGAATGCGAGGCACAGGAGTAGCGAAGATGCCCGTTACTGGATGCGGTTAACGCCAGGCTCCTTTGGGGGAGAGACCGGCGCTGGATCAATCTGTGATGCCACTGCCACTGCCACTGCCACGTCGGATTGGTAGGTATGTCGCAACTGATTTTCGTTCTCACAACGTTAAGGTCAGTTTTCGTCTTTTTATTCGGCTGCCTGCATCGTGTAGCGTCATCAAAAATTATCAAGCATCCGCAAAAGAGCCCCGAGTCCTACCTGTGAAGCGTGAAGTGGTGAACGTCGTGGATCGTGATTGACCAAATGTCATAGGAGACAACATCCACTCCGTGCCTGCCAGTGTCCAGTGCCCAGTAATACCTCGACTTCGTACGTTCCCACGCGGACGGTGGAGGCAACTCGGACGAAGCAAGAGTGGAGACGCACGGAAGAATGCAGCTGGGGCCAGACCAGGCCATGGAGCATCGCTAGTGGAGATGGGCTGGCGTGGGTGGGAACATGGTGAAGTCATCAAATCAATATTGGGAAGCTCGCAGCAGGAGCACAGTACCAGGGCCCTGCAGGGTGGGACCGAGCCAAGTCAAAGTGCTCATCCTTCATACCAAGCCCATTGATTGATACGGACTTGCTTGCCCGGAGGAAGTATCCAGGCAGAGGGCAGACTTGTCGCCAAAGCCGGGAAAGTCTGGGCATGTCGGGTCGCCAACCGTTTAAAATCAAGAGTCGCCGTCCTACCGGGAAGAGCAAGACCAAAACTCTGCTACCGCCGATGGCGGGGTCAAGTATCATTTCAGCCCATGGATTACATTGATCCACGCAACTTGCTTTCCTGTCACTCAGAAAAAGAATCCCAGAGTACCTTT
Organism: Scedosporium boydii; assembly: GCA_002221725.1. Lineage (NCBI taxonomy): Eukaryota > Fungi > Ascomycota > Sordariomycetes > Microascales > Microascaceae > Scedosporium > Scedosporium boydii. Next base: position 13,264 of record NJFT01000330.1, on the reverse strand, counting down.
TGCACCCACATTATCACGGGTTATCCCGACAATCACGAGCACCAGCTTTCAAGGAAGGAGCCGTTGGCCTTCATTCCACTAGTTAGACCAATGAGCTGGTCCTGGTTTCAGGGTAGGTGCGATTAGAGTGTGGATTGACGACCGACCATTCGGCAGGAGTAAACGAAGCACAGGGGGGAATTCATCCGTCCTTCATTCCGCTCCAGGTACAATCATACTACTGTAGATGGATGATAGAAGTAGTGATCGGCAGGAAGATGCGACAGACATTCAGCAATTGAGTCTTCACCACATTGTACTATTACCCGTTCCCCGTGTCAGTTTGATGCCAGTGGCGCCAGACCGGGCCAGTCAGGGCTTAGTAGGATCGTCGATCGGTTCGTCCTAGTTGCAGATCATCGCGATGTCAATCGAGCCCCATTCCATCGTCTCTTCTGTGATGGGTAAGAGCTAACGGCGGAGTGACGAAATATGTCTTACGCAGTACTCCGTAATGGTCAGAGGGACCGACCGAGTGATCTTTTAGACGCCGCTCCTGTCATCTGAGAGGATGTGTATCTTGGAACACGCCCATTGCAAAACGGCAGTCGAACACTTCCAGACCTAAGGGCTGAGAGCTTATTGGGTTGGCAAACGTTCTTTGTGGAGAAGAAAGGAACATTCTGAGCTATGACGAAGCCGAGACGCCAGCCATGCGTGCTCACCTGCAAATCCTACCTAGGCTCTGCCAGGTCTGCCAAGCGACCACGACGACCTGCCTTGTTTCCTTTGTCCTGCATGAGTTCATTACGAAGGGAAGCTTGGATTGTACACTACATCTCTGGTTGAACTTTCCAAGGACCTCTCAAGTACCCTTGCAAGATCGCGTGTTGGGAGTGGATCGAATCGTCGCCCTATCACGGGCTCACAGGCCACTTTATCGCGTAAGAGCGACTGGTACGTAATTACTACCTTCTCTCCCGGACGTTCGGTCCTCCCCCAGGACTATTCGTAGGGCAATGGTTGGCGACGGTTTGCCCATCGTCGAAATAAGGTGGCAAGATCAAATCGTGGGCGTGTGCCCGTGGACGCATGCCAAACACCAATACCCTGTCCCTTAGTGGTTCCAGTCTCTTGCAGCTTCTGGTTCCGTCGGTCGACCGTAGAGGGAGGATGCATTCGACCTGCAGGAGGTAAAGCAAGAACATTTCCCTCAGGACTGGCTTTGTACTTTTCCAAGTCACATTAGTGGGCCCTGCCTGCTTGCAATTGCAATCCCTTCGAAGTACGAAGTACTTACATTTGATCGAATGCCTGGCAGTACAGATTGATGACTCTTCTGCCTCTTGGGTGTACTCTCGAGCATTCCAAGCCAGGACGGAAAGCATTGTCCGACTTGACACGCGGCGTCCATGGATCAGACCCCGTTTTGCCCCTGCCTAGTTTTGACGTCTTGACACACGGATACCTGTGTACACAGAAAATGAAGGATAGAAGGGGGGTTGTACAAGGAGATGTCGCTTTACGAAGTAGGCGCAATATCAAGATCTATCAGAGTTCGTCGTGGTACAGTTTTGTCCAGTGGTCCATGTAGCATCAATTCGATCCTTTCATCCCAAACTGCCACTCAATTTCTCAAATGTTAACGGCAATTCGGGACGGGGCAACCGCCATGGACATGATCGTTACCTCAACGAAGTCACACACCCCTCCTCAAGCTCTCCTTCCCCGGCTCGGGTACAAGAGTAATAATACTTGCGAAGTAGTCCGTAGAAGAGAGGAAGGAGTACCTCTGCGCGAAGTACGTACTTCGTGTTGGCACACTTGTGAGATTACTACATCAATTCTGCCCTCCCATTCCAATTTGAAGTCGAGCAGGATGGCTCCCCTTCTAAACAAAGTCTGCGGCGCACCTTAACTCTACCAATCACGGCCATCTCGTTCGTTCCGCATATTGCGCCAGACTCGCATTTATTACTACCCCAGACGGGTTGATGAGAGGAGACTCTGCGGCGCGAATGACAGTGACCGTCCAAAGTAGCAGACGGCGATACTCCGCACTCCATACAACCCATCCACCAGGCCCATGGGACTCGATTCTAATCAAGTCGCACTGATCGAACTTTCCTTACCCCCATAACCGGGAACAGCTAATACTACCGCACCTAAGTCTATGTCAAAGTATTATTATTGACGCCTTGACAGCATTTACCCTTTTCCGGGGAACGTGATCATATCCAGATAGTTTCCCCCAAGTTGCTGACCTCAATCGCCTGCACTGAAGTCGCAATATTGGCCGCCATCCCAAAGACTCAAAGGATAGCAGGCAAGAGATGGACACCACCCTCCATCAGCATCTCGCTAATGCCAAGCCCGCATGCCTCCCTCATTAGCCGCTACAAACCCGGTCTTGCAGACCGTCAATTTAAAACTGACCTTCGGATCTTCCTCCTCCTGTCAAGTCGATGAGTATTATAGGCTTTCGGCGATTACGAAGTACGAATCAATGTGCGCCCGGCTCGATCCCCGACTCGGTAGTAACACAGGCTGTACCGTACCCGACACTTTTCCCGTCAAAACGACGTAGAAGGGAACTAGCTGCGCAACATCAGCAGCAGGCGAACTGTCCCACAGTTCCAGGCGAGAGACGCACGCCAAGTGGTAGTAGAGCTGGAAGATCCGAGGGGGAGAAACATTTCTTAGCACTCCTTTCTCCCTCCCTCGGTCGGCATGTCTTGTCGGGTCCAATAGCCCGAGTATACGAAGCATAATGACGAAGTAAGCACTTGACCGGAGGTTTATAGTTCCAAACCTTGCCGCGGCCTGGCGAGCGCTGGAGGGCTTCCCCCCCGGTCACCCCTACTACTCCCCCGCTTCAATGCAAGTTCGAGAAAACCAAAGCGAATACTAAATTAGGGGGTGCACACGAGGGCAGAAACTGAAGCGGACTAGCGTTGAGCCGAAAGCGTCCCAACAATTCAGCAAAGGGGCTAGACTCAACCTCGTGTTGGCACAGAGCTAATGGTTTGCAGGGGGAAAACGTGGGAGACTGGAGTTGCTGTCTGCCGGGAGTCCTGTCGAGAGGAAATAAAACCCCGCTTCTTGAGAGAAGACGACTTCTTGACATGCGGCACTATTCGGAGAGAACGCCTTTTAACGACGACATCTGCATCAGCCGAACTACCGTTGCCTGCAAGAGACATCGGCCTTGCCGTTGGTCTAACGTAATTTCCAGTCCTGGACTTGGTCTTCGCTTCGTAGTTCATGTTCGCCCTCTCGAGGACTACACTCCTACCTGCGCTCGCTAAGCAGAAGGCTACGAACAATTTGTGAACACAGGCGCCTCTAAAGACAAAAGACCTGAGGATGCGAGTCCCGCCAAGGCGGTTAGGCTGTTTGAACCCCAGCCTAGCATCATTTCATCTCGCAGCTTGGCCTCGTGGTAAAAATAGCACGAGCCCGATGCTGGTGCTCGCTTCTTCATCCTACGGACACGTTATACCGTAGTATCGCTCACATCGGCGCACCGGACATGGTCGGATCTTCTGGTCTGTCCTAGCCTGGCACTTTTCCAGAGCTTCTCTCTTTGAATTTGTAAACGTCCTTTCCTCTTGTCCGCCAATCGGTCGGTCGCATCCTTCTTCTCAATCAGACTCGCTGCATCTTTCTTCTTGTCTGACTGTAGAGGCGAACGACCAACTCGGAAATCCCCTCCTTCCACCCCCTCCACTCCTTCACCCCACCTCACACTTGCCGCCAACAGCTTTTCCTGGCATGAGAAGCATGCTGATGCTGTACCACACAACATCATCAGGCTACCCTAGGCGGGCCGATTGGCAACAGGTTTTTTTAACCAGTTTGATGTGGTTACCACCTTCCCTCCCCCCATCTTGTGTTCAACCAACCCCCCGCCGTCGTCCGGAAGGATCCGTCTGTGAATGCCAAGTCGGCCGATGTTTGCCTAAGAAGAAGTAGTCTAGAATGGAAGAGAAGGACAAGACGACGCCCTTTTCTTTTTTGCCCATCTGCCATGTAACGTTAAACAATTAAGGCCTTGCAGTAACTCTCCTCACGTACGGTAACGGTCGAGTTGCCCCGTTTGGGGAGATGGCGAGCGTATCATGCAAGTCTTACTTATTTCTAGAGTTTCACTGGGGGCTTGCCAAGTCCTTCGGCTCCATTGTGCGTCCCCGATGCGGAATCCTTTTTCCGAGCAAATGACAACGTTCAATATTTTGTTCTTCCTTCCACAGCCAGAGGACATGCCTCTCTCATGGCCTCTAGAAGACGGGCGGGTAGCAAGTCCATTTAGCTATTGCTTAGTTACGGTGCTGATCCAAACTTTGAAGACCATTCGAGATGTTTTCAACTCCGGGACGAAGAAATGTTTTCACGACCATAAGAACCAAGGGCGCCGAGTAGCTAATCACAGCTGCATCTAACTTGCCATGAAGCAACGATCCGAAACTTAGCTCATAATTGGAGAAGCCGAGCACGAACTGGGCAGACGAGATGGGCTATCTTCTGCGAAGGTCGGACATTCTCTCACACCAAGATATTGGAACGCGGCGCTTCACTCGCCTCCTGAGCTAGGTATATCGTGGGTTTGGAGAGAGACTCCCATAGTCCCCTACCGCCAAGTATACAAGAAAATAAATATTGGATTTGTTGAAGCTGTTAGATCAAAATCTTCAATCTTTGAGATTTCAAGGTACTCGGCTGGTTTGCAGGTCTGTCCCGTCGTTCTCCTGTCCTGCCCAGTGTGATATGGGTGTGTGTACAGGTCCAACAACGGCCAACTCTTCATCTAAGTATCATTGTTGATACTGCCGACTTCCGCTTCGTTGCTACTTACTAGGTCTAGACGAGAATGGGATCAAACGAACTAAGAATAGGCGAATATCGATTCTAAGTGGATCACAGAGCCTCACATCTGAAGGGGGAGGTGGACGTCGCCGACTCAACCAGTACGTCCCATAGCCAACCGCCGGCTGCTCTAGCTGTGCAGAGCGAGCTCGATTTGGGGTAGAGACTTAGATCAAACACAACAACTTGAGAAACAGTTTTCGGCGTACCTTCAAGACGTCATAGATGAAAGAACAGCGGGACGGTTCAAAGCACTCGTCTCGACTTACATCCTTCTGTCGATGATGGGGAGAAGACGCCTGGCGACTCATAGAGGATACAGCATGGAGAGCAGCTTTGCATCGGAGAACGGGCTGAAGGCCCCGCTCGACTTTGTGAAGGCCTCTTTCTCCCTTCAACCTGTTTGCTGCGACTTCGGGGACAACATCGTCTATCTCGCATCTGTCTTGATCAAGAAAGAATTAAATTCGGACCTAGATCCCGCGGCCATCTTCAACCCCATGAGTAGGGTCGTTGCGTCTAGTATAATGCTAGACACGGAGAGAAAAGGGTACATGGGAGATGAGGCCGAGCTCATGACCAAGTATAAAAAGTTCTGCCTGGATGCATTCGAGTCCATTCGAGACAATCACTAGCCTTGCAAACGCCCAAGATGCATCAATCGGAAGTCCGGCCATGCGAAGGGTTGTCAGGATGAGAAAGGAACCGTTCTTAGAAGGCCCGACTCCGAGTTCGATGACGGCTATGAAACCACCTTGAGAAAATCAGATGGTGACAACTTCGTTCGGAACGTCGAAGTCCAGCTAAGGGAATTGCTGGAAGCGCAGAATTCTATCCGCCCGCAACTGGCAATGTCGGCACATCTGGAAATCATCAGGGACTTTCATAGTACTCACTTGGCCGCGTCCTCCTTAAGGTCCAGCCCATCTGTCTTTCGTGCCTCACGAACGTCCCCGAGTATGTGCTGCCGTGCAATCACATCCTCTGCAAGGATTGTGCTATTTTTCAAGGAGATCTGGTCGACTGGTCTGATGATCGACTTATCAAGACCCGCCAGTGCCCGTTGGACCAGTCGGATGAAGGCGAGACTCATATTCGGCTTCAGAAGCCCGACATGGGGGTCCGTGTTCTATCTCTAGATGGGTAAGTTTTACGCCAAAAGTGGGAGAAGGACCTGGACGAGGCTTACCAGGCCAACAGAGGAGGAATAAGGGGAATAGTCACGCTTGCCATTCTCCAAGAGCTAGAACTGCGTCTAGGAGGGATCCCCATACACTCGTTCTTCGATCTTATCGTTGGCACAAGGTAAGTCGCCGTCCGCCACGCTCGGCCTTTGAACTTACTGCTAAGAATGATACTTCTAGTGTAGGAGGAATCATTGCGGCCGGCCTGGCGAAGAAGGGCTGGACTGCTACTGAGTGCGCCGAGAAGTTCAAAGAGCTCTGCAGCTCGGCGTTTGTCCCAACTCTCCTAGAAAAGTTTGTGGGTCAAGATCTCCCTTTCCAGCATCTCACCTTTCTTATAGGCTACTTCTTGCCTCGTTTCGATACTAAAGGGGTGGTGAACGCTCTGATTGAGGCTTTTGGGCCTGACTCCAACCTGTTTGGTGGCGGGCACGACCTTGCATTGGCATTTCAACCAAAGGTTGCTCTCGTGACAACTGAGAGTGCTGGGAAAGCGGCCCTTGTAGCCGACTACAATCGTGCAGGATCCGGTATGTATCATCTTGGTGATGTTAAAAAAAGAGCCTTTCGCGATGCTAATGAATCGTAGAAAATACCCACTGCGGATTTATACACCAAACGAAACTTTCCGCCAGGTGGAAGATCTGGGAGGCGTGGGTTGATCCTGGATCCAAGCTCTTCCTCTCTGTACTTGCTGTCTAACTCATATTTTAGTGCTCGAGCAACATCCGCCATGCCGACTTGGTTTGAGAGATACAATCATGCCTCAACTGGGAAGTCGTACGTTGACGGCGGCCTCCACCACAATAACCCCGTCTACGTTGCACGGCAAGAGCACCAATTACTCTGGCCACAGTCTCCGCTGGATCTTCTCGTATCCCTGGGAACCGGCTTAGTTGAAGATATAGAGGACACGACGCCTGCCGAGGAGCCTCCACCGAACCAAGGAGGCCGGAACCGCTGGAAAAAGTGGTTTGGCTCGTTGGAGCTCATCCAGACCGCCATCAGCCACATCTCGAATAGCCTCAACTCACAAAGAACTTGGGCTCAATTCGAGAAAGACAACCAATCCGAAAGGGAGCGAATTATCCGCCTGAACAATAAGCTCACTCCCCCCCTCGCTGAGTTGCACGACGTCCACAGGATTCAAGACCTCGAAGAAGAAACCCGCCAATACTGGCGGAAGGACAGGGAATGCAAAGAAATGCTCGACAGCTTGGCCGGGAGATTGCTTGCCAGCTCGTTTTACTTTGTGGTCAACAGCGCCGCGTCATTGGAGCATCATTATAGCGTCCAAGGTAAGATGAGGCCTCGTTTGATTGCTCTAGCTTCTAATTGACAGGTCTTTAGGAGAGATTCGGTGCCGCTTCAGCAGGAGTGCCGATACCAAGGAGATTTCCAAGCTTGGGCAGTTATTTGAGAGCATTCAAGCTCAGGATCCGTCCTATCCTTGCTTCGAGATTTCGCAGGACGGCCTCATGTCCCAGAAGACATTGGCGGTGACGGAGCCGGTCATCAGGAACATGATTGATTCAAACGAATTCAGATTTTCAGGGGGCCAGAGTGTTTCTCTTCGGCTTGGGGATCGCAATTCGAAGTGTGAGGTGATGCTTTGCCTTGGACAGGATGAGAAGTGTCACATTAGTGGTTCCCCACGCGCAATGTCAAGGATCTGTTGATTTCCTCCCCCTTCTTTTTTCTCGCTTTGTGGGCTCTTGGATTATTTTTTTTCTAGTGCTTATTCTAATATATTTGAAACTAACCACGCCGATGCCAATATAATACTGTTCCTGACAAGTTCGAGCCTCTCCTCCACTGTCGGGAGAGGAAGGATTATAATCGAAGAGAGGCGCTTCAGCTCTGGAACAGCATCCTCATCCTCCTCTTTTGAGATGGCAGATATCACAGAGCCTGTGTGATGTCTGGTTCCTTTGGCGCCGATGCTCCTTGTTCACTCAAAGCCAGTAGAAGACGGATATCAGTGATGGTGAGATGGAATGTCATCTTTTTCAAGCCTTGCGATCAAGTGACAGAATGGCGATAAATAGACCGTGCGATAGCAGGGACTCTCGGCTCTATTTTCATATATATCGTGGGGACAATCTGGTCTTGAAAAGGATCCTGGCGTGTCTTGATATGAAGATGCTGTGTCTGCCCTTGGGCGGCGTTGACGACGAGGTGTCTTCCGAAAAATGAACGGCGCGGGCGGCTCTTCGGATCCGGGCCTCTATCGACGAATACGGCATGGGCCTGGCCGACTTAAAACCAGACTATATCCAATTCGACCTGCAAATGTGACGGTTCCTTTTGCGCCTTACGCGCGTATTCTAGCGTGCTACAAGTAGACTTGCAGCAAGAATTGAATCGCTCCAATCCCTCTTCAACTATGCGGAGCCGCCTCTCCCTCTCTCGCGTAATCCAGTAACCGTAATTCCAGCCACGTCGCGTACAGCAAATGCACCGAGATGGAAGTATTCAAACCGCAGTCGCCTACTCCCGAGAATCTCCAGATTCGGCTCTTGGTCGCTTGCCCTCGAAGCGGCTCGGCGCTTCTCATGCGGATCTTCGCAGAGTCCCCCGACTGCACCGTCACGAGCGGACTTATCCTAACGGGAAATGCGGGATCAAGAGAGGCCTTTCGGCCTGACTACTCGATCCTGGATAACCCTTCTTCTCAAGAGTTCCTCATATGCAAAGAAGAGCTTAGCAACAGCAGTCAACTGTACAACGCGTTCTTAACACCCACCGTATATGAAGCAACTCGACCCATCTTCCTAATCCGCGACCCCATCCGGGTCTTTGATAGCTGGAAGCACGTCGGATGGGCAGACGCACAGAGTCTGATCGACTGCTGTACGAACATGTTCCAGCTTCTCGATCAAAGCCCTTCGCATGTCGTCTCGTGTCTTCTCTACGAGCGACTCGTTAAGGAGCCCCAGAAGGAACTCGAGGGTATCTGCGAGAGGTGGGGAGTACCATTCTCTGAAACTATGCTCCACTTCAAGAAGCCGTTTAAATCGTTGCTCTCCTCCTCCTCGCCGAATGGCGAAAGGCGCATCTCCAGCCGGCAGGAGAAGCCATTGGATTTGTTCTCGACCGTGGAAGCCAGCCCATCCGTGATTGCCGATGTACCACCCCACGGCCTCCTCTCCAATAGCGAGAAGAACCACCTCGAGGAGCATCTAGGCCGCCTGTATATCCGGTTCTGGCAAGACGACGCCCAACACCTGCGGACCCTTCTCTCAGAAAAGACATGGATTGGCTTCGACCTCGACGACACCCTCCATGAATTCCGGCGCGCATCCTCAGCAGCCACGCACAAAATTCTCACTGCGATCTCCTCGCGCCATGACATCCCCGTCCCTGCCCTCAAAGAGGAATACTCCAAAATTCTCCGAGCAAAGACGGCAAATGCCTTTTCCGATGGGAAGACATCCTTCGATTACCGTGAAGAAAGATTCCGTTCCCTTCTTGCGCACTTCTCCCTCCCGCACGACCCGCAGTTCATGACTAGCCTCCTAGAATCCTACGAAGACACAATAACCGCCTCCTTCGAGCTAAAATGCGGCGCGTTATCCCTCCTCTCGACGCTCAAAGACATGGGCAAGAAGATCACCGTCATAACCGAAGGCCCGCAAGACGCGCAGGAGAGAACGATCGATGCCCTCGGTATAGGCAAGTATGTCGACTTCCTCGCTACGACGAACCGTTTTCGCGTGGCTAAGACGGATGGCCTGTTCGCCGAGGTCCTCCGGCACTTGGGCATCTCCTCGGGAGATATGGCGTACGTCGGCGACAGTGAGGAGCGGGACATGAAGCCTGCCATGGCTAAGGGCATCTTCTCGATTCATCTTGCTGAAGCGAAGCATGTCTCGTTGGACTCCTCTCCGCCACGGATCAATACGTTAAATAAGCTGCAATACATTCTTACCGGATGACTTGGACTTCCATGGTATGCTCCGTTGGAGTTTAAAAGGTCTGTGGTCTGTAACAACGCCTCGTTTTATCGATTTTATGTTTTTCTTTAAATAACATACACAAGTACAGCCCATGAGTTCCAACTCGCTTACTATTGATCTTCTCTTTTTCTGGTTTCTCTATCACGCCAACCACCCATCGAGGCGATGGGCTAAACCCGAAGTAAACAAATCTATTTAAGCCTTGGCCTCCTCCACCTGCGTCTTCGCCGGTCCACCGGTCGTCGGGAGGCCCATAAAGATCTTGAAGTAATCCTGCAGCAGTCTGTTAGCCAAGAAGAAAAGAAAGGGGAAAAAAAAAAGAAGGAGGTTAGCCTTGGCAGCACTTACATAGATCATCCACTGCAGACCCGTCAGAGTACCAATCATGACAATCCTCACAGGCAGACCGTTCCAGAGACCCATGAATCCGATATCCTTGTATATCCTACCCATAGCTGCGCCGAACGCCTCTCCAGGTGCGCGGTTGGCATTGAGCTTGCTCACCATCACATCAGCCGGGTGCGAGACGATGGCGCAAAGAATACCAGCGAGATAACCAGCCGTGAAGGAAACACCCGTCTGCGCCGCCTTGCCGTAGTCGTTCTTCTGTCCAGGGAGTCGGTCATAAATCATCTCGACAATGGTCTCAAACGAAGCAAACTTCATCATAGTGTAAGGGATCTGACGGCCCCAAAGGGGATACAAGCCCTTGTACAGGCCGGCAGAGCCCTCCTTGGCCAAGACGCTGCTGATGCCGTGGAAAGTGCCCTTGTAAGGGTTCTGCAGGGCACCCTGCATGCGGACCTTGACGGCCTCGAAGGGGCACAGGGCAATGTCGGCGAGGAATTCGGCCGAGGCCGAGGCGGAGAGGTACAGCCAGGTCTTGTGCTTGTAGGCGGCCTCGGGGCCAGCCAGGTCGGAGTAGGTCTTCTTGAAGAATTCATACCAGCCGTACTTGAAGGCGCCCTGGGCCGAGTAGCCGAAGAAGGTCGGGCCCCAGCCGGTGAAGATGCCGCGAAGGCCTTCTTTTCGGTAGATCATGGACCAGCCCTGCATGTTGCTCTTGTAGAGTTTGGGATCGACCTGGCGGCGCACCTTGACGAGATCAAGTGGCGTCACGGCCGTGTGGGTGAGGCCCTGCAATTGGAATCTGTCAGTTTCTGGAGATCCCGTGGAACTTCCCCTAGATGATGACGCCTGGGCGAAAGATGGCTATAACTAGCATTTCTGCAAAATATCGCCGGGGCCGGGGGGGGGGGGGGGGGGGGACAGAGGGAATGAGGTTGATTAACGATAACAACTTACACAGGCCAGCGTACCACCAAAGGTACAGGCAGCATAATACTTGGGCGAATAAAGCGCAATGGTGCCCGTGGCACTCTGGGCCTTCGCGCTGGCCTTTTCAAGCTCATGTGCAGCTTCCTCACCAAGCTTCTTGGCCTCCTTTTTGGCGTCGTCGATGATGGAATAGTAATCGAACGAAGTGCCCATGCGCTTGCGGGGAAGGGCGGGTTCCTGCGAGTGGGCCGACTGGCCCGTAGCGTCGTCGGCGGGCCTAGAGGCCAGGGGGCTGTAGAAGAGCCCGCGGAGGGTCTCTTGGCTGGGCTGGTTTTTGGACATGATGTTGATCTACCGCCGGCAATGGCGGGGAGGGGAAACGGGCAATGGGTTCACAAATAGGAAATAGAGAATTAAAAAGAATCCCTGGAATCAATTGAGGGGATGCGTGAGGCTATTGTCGATGGGTGGCGAGTCGATAAACAAACCCGCGCTGGAAGCTTCACGATGCAAGGATTGGGGGAGAGGAAGAAGAAGAGATTGAAATACTGGAAGGAGAGATGGAAAAAAGTAAAATGGCTCTTGCATGTTACTGATGAACCGGAATAACCGTTGGAACGAGAAAAACCCGAGGATAGAGACTTGGGCGGTACAAACATGGCAGCCACATAACATGCAACCTGCAACCTGCATCAAAGCAATACCTGTTATCACTTCATTGCTATCTCGTCCAGGCGGAAGGAGCGAACCAGGCCTGAGACTGGGAGACCTGGAGCTGGGTGGAGTGACATCACTACAACAATTGTACTTTCCTGATTGTCTGGGCGCGAGCAAGTATTCATCCTACGTACTGTAGTACCTTAGTACCCGAGTACAATGTGGGATACTTGTTCATTCCACGGGTCCGAATCCTTGAGGACGAGAACTGAGGTACGGCGCACTACGGGAGGAAATGGCGGTACGTACTGTTTCGTAGAGCTGAGTTCGGAGTTAAGACGCCGCGACAATCGTTTCCGGGAGGACAAGCGACCGCCTGACCTGAGAGATCCAGGAGGATCGTAGCGCCAGCAGGCAGTCCTTGCAGGTAGTGGGCGAAATATCAGCTCTGAATGGCTCATTTTGGAGCTCCAAGATTGGCTCGATAAATAAACGGCAAAGGAATTGAGCTGACACCAATAGCTAGGGATATCGCGCTGGAGTTTATACAGACTCGTAACTAATCTCCAGGCCGAGTCGACGAGATCGGGTTACAGACAATCAAGACAGTATTGAAATGTTCCATCCTTGTTCGGTGGATTAAATCGACATTGGACCCTGACTCTTACTTAACCCATCTAAACCAGATCCTAATACCTGTAGATCTAGCTGAGGTCTAGTCGAGCTGACGATAATTGATTCAATGCCCGCCTTGATCTTGATCTCTTCCAGCCTAGTCCAGCCCAGCCAAATTGACCCACGCAGCTTAACCTGTCTAGGAAATTTACATGTGCTCGCCTTCACCAGAATGACAAACCGGCACCCCCACGAATCGAGAAATCCACGACCTCTTCCAACCCATCAAATTATTGCACGACGTATGTCGATTTCGCTAGTCGGGATTTTTTTCCTCTTCTTTTTCGTCGGAGTTCCTTAACCTCCCACCCACCTCAGCGAAGAACAACCACGAAGCCACTCCCGTCGAACTGGTTCCAAGATCTGAGGAACATCAGAAAATTTAAAACGAACCACCCGCATCCCGCTATCCTCCATCTCGATCGAAGCCAAAAGTCTCACCGAACCCCACCTCGAACAAACCATCCCACCGCCCACCGCCACGATGACAACCCACACCTTCACCACCGCGCCCCAACCCGACGCCGCCTCCAAACTCTTCTCCTCCAACTGGTCCTCCCGCTACCGCGGCGTAAGCAACATCCCCATCAACCTCACCTCCCCCCTTCCCCCCTTCTCAAACTAACACTCCCGCTTCCCCCCCCAAAAATCAGGCCACAGTCCAAG
>NJFT01000329.1:0-33215 GCA_002221725.1 Scedosporium boydii | reverse complement strand
AAAGGGACGGTGGGCAGACTTCGGTCCCTAGACGGTCATCATCATGCTCTCCACACTCTCATGCTCTCAAACCATCGACCCATGACTCTCTGAACTCTAGGCTTGGCTTCCCCTTCGGCAAGCTAGTGCGCCGAGTTAGAGAGGTCCGGATGAACTCTGGCCGTAGCAAGGGGTGACATGAGGTGAAGCTATCCCCCAGTCACGAACTGGAGTCGGGATGGTGTGTTCATGTTCACGCCGGGTTCATACGAGGTCACATACACCTAAGCAAGTAGACTCAAAACGAGCTAGGGAGCGGACCCTCGCTGGCCAGCTCCACTCATTGCCTCGGAGTCGTCACGATCTTGGCCTTCCTGTTCATCCGGAAGTATGCGTAGTCTGCGAAGTAGTACTATGCGTAGAGAGTGACAGCAGCGCGGACCCGACGGCTTGTTTCGCAATCCCTGTCTACACGATGCGATGCTACATGACAAGAAACATCTGTCGATGCCAATACGACGTCGGTCCAGCAGAGTTGGAACCCTCGATCCTACCTCGTCGTGTGAAGATGTAGTAGTCATTACGAAGCACGAGGTACGAGGTAGTGTTAATGGCCAACTACGGATTGTGCTGTGACAATCCATGATCCATGAAACGGGTCATCGTTGACAGAAAGAAGGAAAGTAACCTTGATGTCGTCAGTGGCTCATAGCCGAACCGAATATGGACGTGGAAGGGACTCGGCTACGGAGCGAGATGGCCATCTCGCCAAGGTTGATCGTACGTCTCCAGAGTCGATTGAGTATTTTTTTACTCTACCCATTCCCCTTTTGTTCAATATCTGTTAGCCGCTGTGTGTGTGCTTTGGTACCTGCATGCACCATGAACTGCCTCTTGGTCCTTCGCCAGACCATGCGTAAAGGGTCCCTGTTTTCAAACGAGATGGCGATCCCGCGAGTGCAAAACGATCTCCATCTCCATCTCCATCTCCATCCCACCCCTCCCCCCTTCTCCGAAACGATTCTCACTATATTATCACTTTGTACAGTACATTGTCCTTGATTGACCCGATGCACCCAAGGCATAGGCGTGGAATTCGATGCTCGTGTCTGTTTGCTGCACACCCCATGGTTCCTTGAAATCATTTGATCCTGTTCCATCGATCAATCGCCTCGCTTCTGCATATCTCGGTGAACTGCTCAAACAATGCAGCTCCTGCAGCAGAAGGAAAGGAAAGACATCGGAGATCCTCCTCGATCGGGGAATCTACGATTTTCCTTTTTCCTGCACTTTGCAAAACATAAACGCAGCTGTACGACCCAAACCTCGCCTCCAGAGTGTTTCCGCTTCTGGGCGTCGGCATTGCCTCGCTACCAGACTTGTCACATTCATAAGCCGTTGCGAGAATATAAACCTACAGATCCCATTGACAAGCGAAGATGATCCCTCATCATCGGTAAACAAAACAGCGATCCCGTAGGACACGGGGGACCGAAGATGGAGGGGGCGTCCGCTATAAGAAGGACGGCCGTCCCGATTCCCTTCACTTTCTGGATCTGGTTTGACGAGCCATATTTCTGCTTCTATTATTTCCCTCAAGGTTAACCGAGGCCAAGATTGTCCGTAGGTGCAGATGGGTTTGGAAACAGGTTCGTTGAGGCTCGGTTCGTTTGGAAGATTGTTTGGAGTTTGTTTGCGGATGTGGATACGAACCCGTTTGTCCGTGAAGATTGTTTCCTTTGTCCGGAGGGTGGGAAGGACGTATCCGCGGTTGGATGGGTGGAACGGAATTTGACTTTTTCGGTTGCGGCGCGCATCTTATACGTGATTTAATGGCATAGGGATTTGGATCTGACACTGAGACCATCACGATGCTTCGTTTGTGCTGCTTCAGCCTTGACGGGTCGTGATCTTGGATGGGTGGTTTGCATAGTTTACACAGCCTACTGATACCCGGAATTCACCTTCCATTTGCCTCAAAGTCCCCGGAAAACGGCTTACGAACGCCCGAGGAGAACGACATGATTCGATTCTACATGTTGAGCGTAGTCACCGTTCATCCCAATCGTTGGTCGTGACACACAAAAACATACGACACAAGCCAAATTTGCCATCTTTTGACCTGGTTGTGTATGAGACAACCCATTCCGTCCTTTTCTGTCTCCTTTTTTTTTTTTTTTTCTTTACACACCCCTCTTTTCACCATCGGTTCTTCCCTACATCTCACACCTTCTTGCCCACATTAAGCGGGCTCTGCGGATCAAAAACATCCGTCGTGATGAGCTCCGGATACTCCACCTCCCCAGCCTTCAAAGCCTTCTCCATAACCCCCATGATAACGACACTCTCCTCCCAAGGCATCGAATCACTCTGCTTCTTCCCGTCCCTCAAACACCTCGCACACTCATCCGCCTCCCAAAACATCCCATGACCCCAACCGCGCGCCTCGTCCTTGGGCACGACGCACTCGAAAGTCTCGACGGCGCCACCCTTCTTGATGACCTGGTACTTCTCCGGGCGGTAAGCGGGGCCGATGACGGCGATCTCGCCCTTGGTGCCCTGGATGCGGATGGAAGGGCCGCCGCTGTTGGAGCCGTCCGGGTCGGTGCCGACGCGCAGGGACGTGAGGGCTATGCCCGTCGACTTGTGCTTGGGGAAGTGCGTGATGATGGACGTGAGGTCGTCGGCGCCCGTGGTGTGCTTGGTGACGGCGGCGAGGACTTGCGGGGCTTCTTTTTCTGCGGGGGGTTGGAGGTGGTAGAGGATTTGGAAGACCCAGGTGAGAGAGTAGATGCCTAGGTCGAGGAGGGCACCACCGGCGAGTTCGGTGTTGATCATGCGGTTGGTTTCGGGGAAGGTGAGAGTGCCGTCGTCGTTGGCCTCGGCGATGGACAGGTCAGCTGTAATGGTGTTAGTTGGTCCTCTTAACAGAGACGGATAGTAAAATCCCTCCAAATGTAGTTGGTGAAGAAGAAGAGGGGCGCCAAGGTTCTAGGAAAAAAGAAGAAAGTAATCTCACCAATGACCCTGTGAACCTGGCCAATAGCACCCTCCTTAACAAGCTCCCTAATCCTAATACTCCAAGGAAAATACCTCGTCCACACAGCCTCCATAAAGAAAACATTCTTTTCCCTCGCCTTCTCCACAAGCTTCCGCGCCTGAGCCTCCGTAACAGTCAGGGACTTCTCGCAAAGCACATTCTTGCCACCTTCGAGAGCGAGCATGGCGTTCTGGAAGTGGTGGCTGTGCGGCGTGGCTACGTAGATGATGTCGACGTTGGGGTCGGCTACGAGCTCGGCGTAGGTGCCGTAGGTGGCGGCATCCGCGGGGCCGTCGATCTTCTTGAGGAAGTCGGCGGCGCGGGATGGGCCCTGGAGGGAGGCGACGGCCGTGATGGTGTGGGCGACGTCGTGGACGGAGCGGGTGGCGGGGTTGGTGAGGAGGTCCCTGCTGAAGACTACAGGAGTGGAGGGTTAGCCATCGTTGTTTTGGAAAGTAGAAATGAGGGCAATATTATTATGAGTTTTCTCGTACCCTCGGCGATCCAGCCGGTGGCCATTATGCCCCATTTCACAGTGTAGGGAGCTCCGGATGCCATGATTGCGTTGGACGTAGATGAGCTGTTGGGTGTTTATTGTTTATTGAATGTATGAATTCCACGATCCACGATGTACAGGACTCCTTACGAAGAATTGGGTAGTTAGAAAAGATGAATTGGAGAGTTCAATGGGTCTGGGATGGGAATGAAGTAGGAATGAAATATCCACGAGAGCTCAATGGCATCGCAAAATGGACATGGCGGGGTAAATCAAGACGTCGCGGAGCGGAGCTCATCTCTGCCCTTTCCTTCATTGTTGTTACTACAGGGACCCCGCCGTTCATCCCACGTCGGTTCGCGGGGCCTACGTTCCGTCCTGGCGCAGCAACGTCACACTAGCCAGACAAGACCCAGTTTCCACAAATGCCGGCAAGCGTTTTGACCCAGGATTTGCTTGCGAACATCGCTGGCGTGGGATAGGATGGGGTTGGGGCGGTTGGTATCATTCGTTCGTTTTTCGGTTTGGCCAGGACCCGGGCCGATCTGTGCGGATAATGGATAACGGGCGCTCTAGTTCCTTGATGGGGAGTGATTCGAGCGCCATTGGAGGTTAAAATAGCTTTGGGTGATTGGGGTTTAGAGGGACGACTAGATCTGTCTAACATGCATCTCGATGGGGTCTGGATAACTTCCGACTTCGTTCTCATGACTTCCATCTTCCATCATTATAAACTATCGGGAAGGGATTACCTCCGGCCCTACGACGATGTGTAGAGAGACTGGACTCTCATTCTAGCATAAATTGCTATTGAAGCCTTCGAAATGTACTTGGTTGCGTAAACATATGGCCCCGCCATACCGGTGAATGGACTAAAAGCAACCTTGTGAGTCGCCGAGGATTCAATCGTAATCTGAGTCCATAGACGCTCTATAGGTTGGGTTGCCTGGCGATTTTCTCATATTCAACACGAGCTCCGTGATCTGGCCGAGAACTGTGTCGTTCCTTCCCCGAGATTTTGAACAATTTTACCCCGCGGCGGGGTCGAGTTTCCAAGCCTCAAGACGTCATCACCAGCCTCGTCGTCACCTTCATCATCAACACTGCTCCCATCACTCGCCCTGCACCTTGATCCATCTTAAGATCCTACATCTCAAATAACACACCTCCCGCCCCACACGCGACAAATTATACAACTTCACCACACTCTCAAGTTCAAAAGCCATGGCCGGAACCTCATCCCTCACCCGCCCGCTCACCCTCCAAGGCGGTCCCCAAACTGCCACCCCCCGCCTCATCTACGGCACCGCCTGGAAAAAATCCCAAACAAAAGCCCTCGTAGCGGCCGCCCTCTCCGCCGGCTTCCGCGCCATCGACACCGCCGCCCAACCCCGCCACTACCAGGAACCCCTAGTCGGCGAAGCCGTCCGCGCCGCCCTCCAATCCGGCACAATCGCGTCGCGGTCCGACCTCTACATCCAGACGAAGTACACCCCCGTCAGCGGCCAGGACCTCGATAACTTGCCCTACGACCCCGAGGCCGAGCTCGAGGAGCAGGTGAGGCAGTCTGTTGAGTCGAGCCTGGAGAATTTCCGGACGGACGGGGAGGAGGAACCGTACCTTGATTGTCTGGTTCTGCACTCGCCTTTGCCTACGATTGAGGAGACGGTGAGGGTGTGGGAGGCCATGGCGGCGTATGTGCCGCGACAGGTCCGCAATTTGGGTATTTCGAATGTACCGCTCCCCGTGCTACAGGTCCTCTGTGAGGTGGCGAAGGACGAGGGTGGAGGGCTGCCAAAGCCGGCGGTGGTACAGAATCGTTTGCGCGTGGGGCACTACCAACCCGAGTTGTACGCCTTTTGTAGGGATGAGGGCATCGTGTTTCAGTCGTTTTGGACGTTGACTGCGAATCCCAACCTGTTGAAGTCCACGGCTGCGGTGGTTGTTGCGAAGGCTGCCGATGTTTCGGCGCCGGTGGCTCTTTACTCGCTTCTGCTGGGGTTGGAGAGGTTTACCATTTTGGATGGCACGACGAGTGAAGAGCACATGAGGGAGGATTTAGAGGGCATTGAGACGGTCGGCCTGTGGGCTGAGGCTGAAGGGAAGGAAGTCTGGGAGGAGAGTTTGGCACATCTCAAGCAGGCGATAGGATATACATCTTGAGTGAGACCGGACAATAATCGTGTCCCAGCAGGCGTCATGGAGTTTAGGAAAGGATCGAGTTCTTTACTCGCGAATCGGTTGCGGCATTAATTCTATGAAACTTTTTCTTTTTTGTCCATTATTATATTTGGAATTGGGGCCCTTTGGGCTGCCGACTTGAACTCCTCCGAAGCGCATGCTATGCAAGTCTGGTTAAAGTACAAAGAGTGTGTTTAAGAGTCCGAGTGCATGAACCTCATCTGTGTTCCTACCTGCGAATAAGCGCGAGGTCTTTCCTATCCCCTTCTATGCTGGTCCTGGGGTGTTTTCCGAAAATACCTGGTTATTTTCCACCACCTACCCGTTCCGGGGACCTCTGGCCTCAGCACGAACTGCTGATGATGTACGACTCGTTTTGGCTTAGTTCATTTTCGATCGTGACTTGAGAGAATAGACTTCGTCTTTCTGCAAAGAAAAGAAACAAGAAAATGCACCCGCCGGACCTTCCAACAGGAAGGTCCAGAGGGCGCCAACGATCTCTAATTTAGCTCCTACCCTTCTTCAGGGTCTTAGAGTCAGCACTCACATCAGCCTTCCTCTTCCCCAGCACCGGCTCGGGCGTGAACCCTCTCCCTCCGCCGCCAAAACTAGGAGTCGTCGCCCTATCTCGATCCTTGGTCGCTTCGGCGTGGCAGCTCGCGTGGTACGCGCGGTTCCCCACCATCTTGGCGTCGAGCCACACCCATTCCTGCGCCGAGTCGAGCCACTTGTTCTCGAACTGCTCTTGGCAGATGGGGCAGACTTTGCTGATGCCGGAGGACGGGTCGGGTACGCGGATGTATTGCTGCTCGGGGGGCTTGGAGGCTTCTTCGGAGGTTGTGGTGTCTTTTTCTTCGGCGGAGTAGTCGAGGTCTACTTCCTCGCGGGATTTTATCCAGTCCTGGAGAATTGAGTTAGTTTGGTTTCCTTCTTCGTAGTTTTTTGCCGAGTGAGGGAGAGAAATGGGGACTTACGTGTTTGGGTACGTAGTGGCTTCGATATTGACCGCGCTTCTCTGCCTCGGCCATGCGTTGCCGCACGCGGAAATGCCAATCCATGTGCGCCGTCTTCTTCTTCTTCCCTTCTGCGTCCGCCTTGAATCGCCGACCACACTGGCTACATTGCGGTCCAAGTTCTCCGTACAAAGCCGGGAATAGGTAGGGCCGTCTGGCGGAGACGTCAGTAACATTAGAGGCAAAGAAAAGAGGAAAAAAAAAAAAAAAGATTGGCAACAAAGAGAACAAATGTACTCACACAACTTGGAGGGATGTTAGGTTCCATGACAATTCCCTCGAGTCGACTGGCGGGGGAGGCGGAGCCCATGCCTTCATCGGCGACAATACTCTCGCAAGCACCGGAGGCAGAGAGGCGAGGGCGGCGGATTGCATCGCCCGAGTAGGGATACTAGGCGCCGCGGGAGCGGGAGGTGGGGCAACCGGGGCGGCCGCATGTCCAGCCGCGCCTAGAAGGCCCGCCTGCCTCAGTTGGTGAATTAAGGCCATAGGGTCCTGTGCTTGTGGAGGAGCGGCTGCAGGCATCGCGGGTGGCGGCTGCGGTGGGGTGTGTGTGGCCGGCGGCGCGGGAGCCGGAGTCGAACGCGCAGATCGCTCGGCCTGCTGCGCCAGAAGAGCAGCCAAAGCTCCCTTTCCTAGGAGGGAATCAATCGTTACGTGGCCTTGAGGCTGCGCGGGCACAGGGGCCGAAGCTGTCGGTACTGGTGTCGGCACTTGCGCCAGCGGCAGAGGCACGGGCGTCGTGCCCGCCGAAGATGTAGAAGGGGGAGGGGCTACGCTGGCAGGTAGAGGTACGTGGTGCTGGTGCTGATGGTTTGGCGTCAAGCCGGTGGTGGTGCTGCCTACTTGTGGAACTCTCATCTTCACGGCGAGTTCATCTACTTGTTTCTTAACTAGCACGAGTTGGTCTTGCGGCAGGTTCTTGGCTTGCACGATTGCTTGCAAGTCCATGAGCGCCTTCAGTCTCGTTGGAATACTACCATCATGCGGATTCTGCGCATACTCCACGCGCGTTGCAAGGACGAGGTCTTCGATGTCTTTATTCAACACATCTGCGTTCACCCCTCCCACATATCCTGGCTGCTGCGGCGCGCCATAATAAGCATGCGCTCCGTGGGTGGGAGGCATAGACTGAGCCCCAGACCCTGGCGGCACGAAAGGGGGCGTCTACGAAGAGGAAAATATTAGCAGGGAGTTCACTCTAGAAAAGGCCACGGAGAGAGATACCTGATGCTGGGGGGTGCCAGTTCCATTAACATCCGGAGCGGCGTGATGAGCATAGGGGTGGCCGTGAGCACCCTGAGGCATACCGGGAGGCGTAGGAGTGTTTCGGTGCGGCGCGCCAGGTGGAGGGCGGCCGAGAATGTGCGGTTGAGTCTTGCGGTGCTGTTGAAGTGTCTGCATGGCGGAAGTATGAGCCTTGATGAGGGCATTCTCGATGGGTTTCACAACGTCGGGAGGGAAGACCGGCTTGGTATCCATAGAGCCAGGAACAGGCCCTTTCCACGTCTTCAGCATCTCCTCCATCTTGCGCCGGACAGGGTGCTCTACCCGGGCATAAGCCTCCATGAAGGTCGAGAACAGCTTGGGTGCCACATAGAGTGTGTACGGTGTGCCGACATTCTTGACTATGGCATCTAGCACGTATAGCGCGGCCAACTTTTTTTGAGGAGCAGTCTATAGAACCCTTGTTAGCATGTCGATATTGGGAAAAACCGAAGCCTGGGAGTAGCTAAGACCTCGTGTGTCTATTCTGTACGCCAAGGTTCGGGAAGGGAAGGGGGAGGTTATCCGAAATGCATACCCGGTTTATGTGGGCGACAAGAACTTCAGAGATTTCAAAGGCATGCTCCGTATTCTCGCGGGCAATCTGGCACAAGTTCATAATCTCGATTCGACTGATGGAGGTCATGTCCTCCAGCGCCGTCTTGAAATCCTCCGCCACCTCGGCGGCAGCATTTTCATACGACATGATGAGTTCTAAAGTCTCAGAGATGCCTTGGAGGGCCTTGTTTCTTCCTCTTCTGGTCGTCTTCCTCTTTTTCTTCCTCTTCTTCTTCTTCTTCTTCTTCTCTCCCCCTCTCTCGCTTCAATATGAGAAGGCCTTCCAAAGGCTCCCCAAACGAAGCGAATCGTAGACGTAAAGAATAGCAGTAGAAAAATAAATAAAGTCAAGATCCAACCAGCTTGTTTTGTTCTTTTATACTTCTATGCGACGACTCCAGATGCCAGAGGGGGAAGATGCGGGTGGCGTTGGGAATGATCTGCCAAGTAGGCAAGAGGAATGTGACAAAAAAGGGGACAAGCATCCGAAATATGAAACCCCAGACGCTTAATCTGACCCTTTGTAAGGGGCCTGAATGGCTCCTACCCTCGTTGAATGTGGTGAATAGGAACTCTCAGTGGAAGTCGCTATTGTCGCGTGCCCGCGCCACCACTGGCTTCCTCCACACCAGATGTAGGTTCGAGTAGCTCCAATTACAAGTGAGAACGGTTATAATACGTTCTCCTCCAATCTATTACACAGATAATACCGTAATCGATGCCAAAATATCCGTGAATCGAAGGGTCGAAGGTTCGTTGCGGGGAGGCGATAATGCCTGTCGTGGAGGATTCGAAGTTGTTGCGTCGAAGGAACGATGATGGGGAGGAACAGATCAGATGAATCGTCGAACTTCTGGCTACGTGCTCCTCCTATGCGCCTTCTAAGACACAGGCGGGAGACCCTTTCCAAGGTTTCGCTTGGAACGCAGCGTGAAAGATGGGCCAGGTCACGAAAAGCCCAAATGGAAGAAGCTATCGATGCACATCAAATCGTCCAGGGTGCTTGGACCTTGGAGGCTGGAGCTAAGGAAAGTCACGTGATGAAACTCTATTTTCTTAGTAACCTTAAATGTATCATGTGGTAATCCGCACTGTACGCTCTTTCCCAACTTGGATGAGAGGTGAGATCGTCCATCTGGGCTTGAAAAGTGAGAAAGCCCAAGCGTGATTAAGCCCTCGTTTAAACAGCCAAGAAATACTTGCTATTCGGAAGGAGCTTCCTTACCTCGAAAGATCATTGCTGTGCCAAGACATTGGAGTCTTCCAGCCTCAAGCCTCGTCAGGTTGTTCCAGACCGAGGTCAAGATGGGGATCCCGAACCATTGCGCCGATAAGGCCTCTGGCGACATCGAGGTCTGGGTTCAGTAACTCTGCCGAATCCTTGGCGTGCTCGATGACATGTTTGATAAGAAAGCGCCGCGTGAGTTTGGATACCGAGAGAGCGAGGCGGGGCGGATAAAGTTCGAGATGCGATGGTGCGAAAGGACTGAGGCAGACGGAGTATTGCCCCCTTCCAGTTGGTCTTTGCTGTCGCGGGTTGGGTGGTCAAGAAGGAGCTGGGAATCGAGCTTTGGGGGGTCGAGAAAGCCACGGTAGCCGCGGAGGAGAATGGCGCTGAGCCACCGGAAGAACGAGCAGTTCATCGCGCCGCTAGTGGACTCTGGACTCATTTCCATCCGCGATCCATACCACGGAGGTAGTTCAGGCATCTCTTCGAGAAACAAGAGCGCAGTCTTGGTGGTGACTGAGATAACGAAGACAGCGGGTAAGGCTTCGAGGCTACATCACTGCCATAACCTCCTCGACAGTGCCACGTCAGGAGGACAGAGAGAAGAGGTAGTCATGCACTAACCTGAAATAACTAATACTAAGTCAAGTTTGTCAGTTTAACTTAATCAGAGCTTACCTGGTCTTTTCGTGGCTGTATTTCTACTCACCATCTTTAGCCAGTAGAGAGCCGCACGTCAACAGTCAAACCAATCTGCTTTGGTCATCTGCACAATATACCAGGAAGTCCAGACACTGCAACAAGCAAGAATATAATACAAGGGAGCGCTGAGGTGATGCTGTGTTGAAAAGCAAGTGTGAAGTCAAAGGAGCCATGCAGCTACGGGCCGAGGTGGCTATCTGAGAAATCCATGAGCAGCAGGAGGGTATTTCAGGTAAGCCCTGGCTTTGTGATGGACATAGAAGCTCTATCACCAGGATTTTGAGGAAATCAGTCAACGGTGAACCACGGAATCTCAAATCACGGTTTCAGTGAAGAGACAGTAGATACTGCTTTGCAAGAGTCCCTAGTAGGCGATGAGCCATGCCGTGAATGTGCTTAGTCGACTTCATGTTAGTCCCAGCATACATCAATTGAAATAACAACATCTAAAATTACAGATGCCAGCCTTCTTTTATTCATACCACTCGACCATTCCGCCATTCCGTCTGTTTTGGCCGCGCGAAGAGCCCAACATGCAGACGAGGAAGCTGCCCGGTGGCATCTACCCATCGTGGATTCCACGGCAAACCTGTTAGCAGGAAGGAACCGGTGCCTACTTACTACCGCTCGAGCTCAACGGGGAGAAGAGTTTTAAATCATATCTTTTCTTCTTTTATAAAACCCTGATGGATCCTCCTTGTCTCACTGGAGCTCCCCATCGAGATATTGCATCCTTTGAGCTCTCGTCTGCTCGAACTCTCCTCCGAGGGTGAAAAGACATGCACGGCAGATGAATTATCGCGCCCCCTCTCGAAGTCCTTCCTAACAGCTATGAATCGTCGATTATCAGAGGCCGAGTGTCTCCATGAGCTACATAACAGCTTCGTTCTAGGCCTTGGGCCTTCAGTCGCCGTCAAAATTAGTGGCTCTCTAGATCCGGACGGAGGCAGGTCTTAACGACTTCCTTTGCCACACACCCACGAGAACAGTAACGCAATGGATTAAGATGATTCGCTCATCCCTGAGAGAAGACCATCGCATCGTCATGACACACGGGGACTTACATCCGCGAAATACCTAGGAGAGTGATCAGGAGAGTCCAAGAATGGCCAAGGATATAAGAGTCTCTGGCCTTCTTGATTGGGAATTTGCAGGATGGTATCCTGAGTATTGGGAGTTTGTCAAGGCTCTGAACACGACCAATCTTCGCGGCCCGCTGCGCGACTGGATTGAATTCCTCCCGACTGAGGCTATTGGCTCATACCCAGTAGAGTGTTCAATCGATTGTCTTCTTGGAAGGTGGCTTGGATAGTCTAATCTAGATGGTTTAATCCGGTTGTCTAGAAAATGCTCGAAATTCTTGAGCATCGTCCACCACTTACCCAGCGTCCGTGTGCTTTCACTACTCGGGACACAAGGCCGTCCCAGGTTGTATCCAGCTCCGGGCCAGGCTTCTCTCCCCCCCCGACTCGATTCACTTTCACCTTTAGCCCCGTGTGTCTCGACCTTGACCTCTAAAGTATGTACCGCATTGAACGATAAGATCGTTTGTTTTCTAGGGTACTGATGGACATGAATTCCTGAGATGAGACCATTCTGTCATTCTATTCTGTGATACGGACGTAATCCGGAGTCAAGCTGTGTGGTGTTCATTGGCCTATATAAGTCAAAATGAACTTAGCCGACACCCCCCCGTTACACTTGCAATTGGGCCTTTTGTTTCCGGCAGCTCGACGACGGATCAGTGCCTGTTGTTGGCTGGGCATCTGTATCTACTTCGTACTTCATAGTTTTCATACACACTGCCGACCTACTTCGGGAGGCTTTTGGTCCGATGCTGCATCTTCCTCCGCTCGGCCCCTTCCCGTCCTGTGGTTCCTTCGTCTCAACCAACCTGGCTCGAGGGATCCCCACACTTGATGGTTCCACAAGCCAAGTCGTCAGACGAAGGGAGGGGGATCGCAGGAATTAAGTAGAGGGAATCGTGGATCGAATTGATCGATCAATTGTATCCAGTACTGCCGAAACAAATAAGCGGCCAATTAATATTCGCATCACCGTAAACATGACAGCTACATAATCCAGCGTGTCCCCGGTCATTTCTTTCTGTCCGTTTCTTTTTCCAACATGTCGGCCTCTTGATATTAATCCTGTTTGCTTCGTGTTTGATAAGCTCGCCCTAGTCCCTGCGGCTTCTCGCCCAAAGGAACCAATCCATTGGCATCGTCAACCCTCCCCTCCCCTAGTGAGCGTTGGTTGCCGAACCTGTCGATCGCCGCCAACTCTCGCCATCCATCAACGCGACAAATTGATATGACAATAGGTACAGATAGCGAGCGGGCCCCGCTGTTAGGTCCCGGCGATGCCAATCGTAGGACCGACTTCGAAGCCAATCCCCCGGAGTCCGATACAGCGTCGACGGCGCTGCCGCCGGCGACCAGGCTCATCTCCCCAGCCAAGCGAATACTCGTCCTCGCTCTCAGCTTTACTCTGCTCATCACCCTAGCAATAGGCGGCGCCCTCCTCAACGTGCCCATCGCCGAAATCCAAGAGGAAATCATATGCCGCCGTATCCACGGTCCCGATTTCGATCCGGGCAAGTGCAAGGATAAGAAGGTCCAGAGCGAGTTGTCCCTCATTAGGGGATGGGATACCACCTTCACCTTAATCCCAAGCTTCTTAACGTGTGTTCTCTACGGCGCCGTGGCCGATAGGTATGGTCGCACGCTGGTCCTGGGATTGAGTCTGTTCGGCATTACCTTAAACGCCATGTTTGGTTCACTTGTGTGCGCTATGCCCCATGTGTTTCATCTGAGGACAGTTTGGTTGGGTAGCATCTTTCAATTTGTGGGTGGTGGTGAGATTGTCTTTTCCGCAATGATATATACCATCGTTGCCGATATATCAACCGAAGAGCAGAGGTTCGTTATAGACGCTTACAACGGCCATATACGTCACATATCAAACTAACAACCTATGCCAGAGTATCCACATTCTTCTACATTGGCGCTGCCCTCATGGGAGGTTCCCTCATCGCCAATCCAATCGTCTACGTCGCCATGCAACGCGGGGCCTGGTTCGCTGTCGTCGCCGGTCTTGTTTGTTTATTTGTCACTACCACCATCGGTTTCCTCACCCCAGAAACCCTTGACAAGACCGCTGCCGTTAAAACTTCTCCCGTCGACCATCCAACGGACGGCACTTCCCAGCTAGATGACGCTGCTTTTCTACGCACGGGCGAAGCGACAATCCCGAGCTCAGCCAACCAAACTTCCTCTCCTCAACAGGACTCGAGAAGCAACCCTCCGAGACCGCCAAACACACTCCTATCACGCGCCACGCCGCCCTCACTCACACGATCCATTCAGCCCGCTTCCTCTTCTGGGACCACAAACTCGTCGGTCTCCTCCTCATCTCCCTAACCCTCGAGATCTTCGGCCGGAGCTCCTTCCTCCAGTTGATGCAATACGCCACTAAGCGCTACGGCATGTCATATTCGGAAGCGGGCCTCCTTCAGTCAGTAACGGCCTTTACTGCCCTCCTCCTCCTCCTAGTGATCCTACCCGGCACAAGTCGGCTTCTGCATACGTTGCGTGTCTCCGATCGGGAGAAGGAGCTCAGGCTCGCCCAAGTGAGCGCCGTGTTGAGCGCTACAGGTACCATGCTTCAGGGCCTAGCCGAGACCAAGACCCTGTTGGTAGCGGGCATCGTTGTGGCGGGCATGGGCGGCGGGTATACGTTTATGATTAGGAGCCTGATGACGTCGTTGGTGGGCGGGCATGAAATCGGGGTGATGTATACGAGCATTGCGTTCGTCGAGACCTTTGCCATGTTGGCTGCGGGGCCGGTGTTTGCGGGCTTGTTTAATATTGGGCTGGGCTGGGGCGATGCGTGGGTTGGCTTGCCATTTACTGTGGGTGGCTGGGTGCTGGTTGCTGCTGCGGGGTTGGTGGGTGTGATTAGGAGCTCGATGGTCGTTGGGGTGGGGAAGGTTGATGATGGGGAGAGCGATGAGGGGGCACCAGGGGATTGATTGGAATGGATGAGGACTTGCAAAAGAGAGGAGAGAGAGAAAAGGTGTGTCTTGAGAGGTTCTCCTTTATGTGGTAGGCATTCTGGATAGTATATCATGAGGGAATAGCAGCACAGCCCAGAGTCTTGAGGGAACTACAAGAAGGGACGTCGTAAGTCTACAGAACAAATTGTTTTATTGTAATGCAAAATATGTTGTACGTTGGCGTGGGGAAAAAATGGCACCTTCAGCAGGTACAATGAACCCGAAGAGCGAGTCGCCCTGACTCGCCCGAAGGTGCTTCCGTGTCCGCGGGGCCGATCAGAGCAAGTGGGTCCAGACGACGGCCCGAATCCGGAGAGACATCACAACCTCAACAGAGCCTCGAAGAATCTTCTCGTAGAAGGAGAGAGCGGCCCCAACTCCCAAAACGGGTAAAAAAATAAAATAAAATAAAAATAAAAATTCACAAACCCACCACTAGTTTCGAACCGACAACCTCTCCAAGAGCCTCACCTCTCACCTCCACCTCCAAGACCCAAAGAAAGACTCGAGATACTCTCTCGCAGCAGGGCAAGAGAAAAAAAAGAATCTCTACTATCGAAAGATGATCCAGCAAAGAAAGAATTCCCACTTCTCCCTCCCCAATTCCCAACTTCCCTTTCCCAATTTCCTCCGCGCCTCATGGTTTGACCAGACCGGGTTCCACGCCGGCGCCTTGCGGAAGTAGTTTATAAGCAGTGCGTCACCGCTCGACCACTTGAGCTTCCATGAGTCGTCGAGAATCCAGGCCCAAATTTTCATATATAACACATATACATACAAACTGTCACTCTCGAAACTTGGGAAGGTGCGGTCTAAACGAAATTTCCACACTTGGGATTTCCACTTGGATTTACGACTTTGAACTTCGTTTATTTTGTGAGGTGCTATATCCAAGAATCTTAAGGCATAGGTGTGTACCTAGACCAGAACATAAATGAAAACGACGAATACAGGGGCCTTGATCGATCTGAAAGGAGATAGCAATATTAGCTGGCTCAGTCATCCTGCCTCTATGGTATCGACAGATGCTCGACTGTCGACACTACAGCAAGTATCCCGAGTGGGATGCCACACATCGACTGGACAGAGCCGGAAATGACCTCCACTGCCATTGCTTTGGTCATCGCTTGTGGCCACCTTGATAGGAGTCTGAGCCCCAGGGTAGGATGCGGGTAACAACCGTGCAACACCTGCTACTGAATTCTGGGCATATTTCTCTGCGTGAAAGTCTGGGTGACGACAACGGATAGACAAAATCTAACTAAGATCAAGGGACGTGGCTTAACCCTCGATAGCTTCCCTCCTGAGATCATGACCGAAACCAATCTCAACACATCTAAGGTTGATTATTTCCGGATTCTACAACGCTCAACATTGGATATTCACCGAGCCTGGCTGGATATTACTCGCTGAGGGCCACTCGGACGTCAGTTTGTAGAACACGGATCACCCGTTCATAAATCGAAAGGCTCAATGCTCGCAAAGCTAGGGTTAACATTCACCGTGGGAATTTATACCCCGAAAGATCCAGCACGAAGGATAGAAAACTACATAAATGCAGCCCCCTTCATGAACTCTGGAATATGAACCCAGGCAGTAACTCGTAGAGGTAGATGCATAAGAGCTGCATTTTCAGGAGCGACTTAAGCCCAATCAGGGTATGGAGTGCGAGCCCGGGTGTGTCCATTCATGTGTAATTGGAAATAATTTGATGATTGTAGATATATCTCTCCTTCGTCCGCAGCAAGAGGGCTCGCCGCTGCTAATGTAGGCTGTTAACACCTTTGAAAGATACTGAACTTCGACAATATCTCATGGGCATGGCCAGTACCCAAGAGAGAGAATTTTATATTCTGCAGTAACGCAATGTGAAGAATAGACGTTCAGTAGTGTAATCAGTAAATCCATGAATATTTTATCGCCTCGCCGAATACTTCGGATATGGACGATGGTTTACAGAGAATAGAATTGAGTGTGGGAAGTTGCGAACTGCGCAACACGAAGCAGTCCCTTTGATTTGTTGATGGACGTTGCGCAGGAAGCAGGAAGGTGGGATAGTGGAACGATCCTCTATGAAATACACTCACTGTACAAGGTCCCACTGTTGCCTGGGCATCTCGCAACCTCCCCTTGAATCATCAACGCGAATCAACACGCGCCCCGCGCATTCGAAGAAAGTCAATTAATTACCCCGCAACTCCACCTCGAGTTCGAGATCAACAAACACAACCATACACCGATCGATATCTTCGACATTCAGACACCGGTCACGATGGCGGACATTCCACTCTTCGTCATCTCCGACTACTCTGCCTCGGAGAGGCGCATCACGCCATCATGGTCCATCAGCGAGTTCAAGGCCAAGATGGAGTCGGTGACGGGCATCCCCCCCTCGTCGCAGAAGCTGACTTACAAGACCGCCACGTCTGAGAGGATACCGATGGACGTGGCCGACGAGGACAATACCCTGCTTTCTAGCTTTCCCCTCTCTCGGAATGGGGAGATTCATGTGAGAGATCCCCTCGCCTTTTAGCTCCGACCGGGCAGTATGGTTGGACTGCAAAACTACGGCTGCATTTCCAGTCAGCCAGCCGGCCCTGGAGGAAATTCACATCAAAGAAAATCCAGATGCGCACACCAAATAGGAAAGAAAAGCTAACCTTCTATGTTCCCTCCCCAGATAACCGACCTCCGCCCGCCCTCCGCCCGCCCCAACTTCAACGACACCACAGGCGTCGAAAAATACGTCATGTCCGAAGAAGACTACGCCCAAAAAACCGACTCCGTCCTCGCCTGGAAGAAAGCCCAAAAGCTCGGCCGCTTCGACCCCGACGCCCCTAGCCACGAGCAAGCCAAGATCGCCAACTACGAGCAGGAGGTGCGCGAACGCCGCATCGAGGTGGGCAAGCGTTGCCGGGTCGGCCACGAGGACACACGGAGGGGCGTCGTCATGTACGTCGGCGAGGTGGTGGAGATCCCCGGAGGCGGCGGGCCTTGGGTCGGCGTGAAGCTCGACGAGCCCGTGGGGAAGAATGATGGGAGCATTGCGGGCACGAGGTATTGGGGGCAGCCGTCGGAGCTAAAGCATGGGGTTTTTGTGAGGCCGGAGAGGGTGGAGGTTGGGAATTTTCCTGCTTTGGATGATTTGGAGATGGAGGAGATCTGAAGGGGGTTCGGAGTGGGGAGGGAAGTGCGATGCGCTGGACGAGGGGCTACGGTTTAAGATGGGACCTGTTTTCAGAGCGTCGTTGTTTTTAGCGCCGAAAAGCAGGGCTGTTGACCTCGCGATGTCTACGCTGAGGATTGCATTCTGAAAGCCTGGTTCATCCCGTTGAAGTGGTAGAAGCGAAGGTGGGCATATAGAAGTAAAGAGTATCACCAACATCATCAATCTGGAACGGTAAGAAATAGAATCACAGAAGGCCCCTTCCTACCTGCAAATGCATTCGCATCTCTGTGAGGTCCATCATGACTGACGGGAAAAACAAACAACAGAAGAAAGGAAAGTGTCCCGCATCCGAGGGAAAATCTGGAGATACCCTGGAAATCCCTACGCCCCTCCCCCTATTTCCTCCGTGCGCCGCGCCTGCATCCCGGGACCGTTTCACCGAGGGTTCTTTCCCGCTTTGCCCCTTTCACTTTCCAAGGCGAATGGGAGAAGGGAAAATTCCCCGAAGTTCTTCGTTATCCACGGGAGTAGAGTATCATAGAAAGGAGATAATAATCATAACAAGACTGGGGTTCCCCAGAACGGCTGGTGAGAGAACTCACTCGGGGGAATCGTGTTTCCTGGAATGTCTCGAGGCTAGGGATCCCCGCGTGCCATTTCCGGCGAGGACAAGGTGGAACCGTGGAGATATTCCATTCTGGCATCAGAAAATTTTACATGAAAGTTCTGTCTATGATCCATCGTATTTAGTGGCATATAATAACCGGATGAGTATATGGGATGGGTCATGAACTGGATGAGATCCTCTCCCGAGGGGCAATTTGGCGATGGTGTTAACCCTGATGCATGATATGGAATGGCAAGTTTAATCATAGGGAGAGAGTATTTGGGAACTAAATTTCATAGATCCTGGAGACGAGTAAGATCACCAAGAAATACAGCGCCTCAATGCGCTCGCCAAAGTTCTCCCTGTCAACGTTGATCCCTTCTGCGCACGAAGACTCAGTACCAGTTGAAAGAGAGTAGCAGTGCATCAAATGTTTCCCAGGAACCCAAAAATGAACCTCTTTCCTCGGGAGCAGTACCGAGAGTGGAGCCCAAAGGCCCTCCTTTTGGTTTCTTGCATCTTGGTTACGCTTGGTGATCTCGCTGAAGATCACGGTGGTCAAACGCGGGTTGTGTTGGCCTTGCCTACACATCTATGCTAAGTGTGGGTTGTTGTTAAAGACGACGATGGTGATAACGAGGATGATCTGCTGTTTATTCTGGAGGATGTGTTAGGAGGTTTAAATTCTAAGCCTATTTTGGAGTTCCTTCCTCGGCATGGGGAGCGACACCTTGACGTAAAACGATGTCTCTCCAGCAACATAACACGCAACAATAGCCTGGTATGTCGAGATTTATACACTGCTGTTGTAGATATCTGCTGTTGGTTTCTTCAATCACCATGGCCCGTTCGTTTGGGGATCGCGAATCATCGGCCCAAGATGGTAGCTGATATCTTGCAAGATCCATGCCTCGTCTGTTTCCAGAGCCAGCCAAGAAGGCGGGTAGACAGGCCCCTTATTTTAGCCCTCATGAAGAGAAGTAGATGAGTGGAGAGAGGGGGGAGCGATAGATTTAAATTATGCATGACTTATAACTTAAACACTCAGACGTTGCTTCGAGATAAATCCTAATTTAATCCCTTTTAATCACCTTTTATTTTGTTCAACTCAAGTCATTGGGAGGAGGATGTCGCCCAGCTTTGCGACATCAGGTTTTAGAGTAGACCTTTTGACTTCTCGGTAATAAGGAATATTCCAAGTTCCTGAACAATCGTCGTCAGAGATATTTCTCAAGTAGAGAGTAGACCTCGCTATCGAAATGTCCATAATAAGGAATATTCTAAGCCCTCGAACAATCGTCGTCGGGGAAATTTCCCAAGTAGAGAAATTTCAACGTATGCGAACAATCGTCGGTGAGATTTTTCTGGGCCCAAGAGTCCCAAAACAAGGCCCTTTCTAGGTACCTAGACGTTGAGTTTGGCCGTGGTGGCGCCCCTGATGTAGTCAGCATATGGCGCAAGAGCCTTGCTAACGGGTCCGCCAGGCCCGCAATACTTCTCGACAATCTGGCTGCTGCGTCCGGTATACAGCTCCGCCTTGAGCATCCCGTCCAGCTCGCCCCAAATCGGCTTGAAGAACTCGTTGGCCTTTATTCTCTCCACCAGGTCGTTCGGCTTTCCTTCCTGCTTGACGACGGCGCCAGCCTGGTGGCTCAAGACTCTGATTTCCTCGTGAGCGTGTTGTCTCGAGACGCCCTTAGCGCACAACCTCATGATGATCTCTTCGGTCACCATGAAGGGCAGCTAACAGATGGGGGTTAGCATCGTAGCCTTGAAAATTCGAATCAGCGAAGAATGGCATTACGACTCACCTCGGCGGCTACCCGACTGGCAATGACGGCTAGAAAGTACCCATGATGTCAGCACGTCAATTCCTGGCCTTCAAGTAGTCTGGTCATGCACGTAGCAAAGATATCTCTCTCGCAGACCAGTTCGGGGACAAATCTTAGGCTTTGGGGCGGTTACATGCCAGGATAAACCACGAGACCATCGGTAATATTATCCTGCGTATGTATTAGATATATCTGCTTCTAGGGGATGAGGATGAGCTTACAAGACCGATGCAAATTGCATCTGCTAGAAGGAACATTTCGGGAATGTCAATGCCTATGATGATATCAGTCTTGGACTCAACTAGATGTGCTTCAGAATGTGCTCACGGCGGATAGCTGAGTCGTCGAGGGTTCGCTCTGCCCACTGATCGCTGTGAGTCGCTGCGAAAGATGCCGGCTTCCCTAGTCAGTTTCCCGTACATTCGGAGGTCGATAGTGATATCTGTGCTTGCTTACCTTGCTCATCAATTCGCGAGACAAACTGTATACTCGTTCTGAGCGCATCTTGGCCAAATCAGCAAGGGAAACCACAACTTGGGGGAAGTGCTAATTACTGGGTTTCTCTTGTAGGCCATGGCACTACTGCCGATCTGAGAAGACTCAAACGGCTCTTCAATCTCCTTCCAGTGCATGAGATGGCGGATATCTCCGGTGATTTTCTGAGCTGAGGATCCAAGTCCTGCCACGGCATTGGCGATGATTAGGTCAACCTTGCGGGTATAAGTCTGCGTGGAAACATCATAGCAGCTTGGGAACCCAAACTTCTGACATAAAAGTTCGTTCAGCTGGTCACATTTTGAAGCATCGCCCTCGAAGATGGAGAGGAAACTGGCTTGCGTCCCAGTTGTCCCCTGAGCGCCGCGGAACTTAAGCTCCTGGCGAACCTGCTCGATGGCATGGAGGTCAAGCATGAGATCTAAAATCCACTGCGCCGCTCTCTTTCCAACTGTGATAAGCTGGGCGGCTTGCAAGTGCGTATAAGCAAGCGTCGGCTCGCTCTTCCAACGGAGGGCGAAGGCAGAGAGGTTGGAGATAACCTTGGCAAGTTTTTTACAAATCAAGTCCATGGCTTCCCGGGCCAAGATAAGTTCGGTGTTATCGGTTACGAAACAGCTGGTCGCACCCAGATGAATAATACCCGCAGCAGCAGGGGCAACGGCCCCAAAGGCGTGGACGTGCTATCATAGCATTCAGCATTCGCATTCGTCAGTATCATCATTCGTGAGAAGCTACGTTCTTACCGCCATGACATCCTAGTAGCAGTCAGATTAGCAATATCTCTAACTTAGTAAAGGGGATGCAGAGGTAGGATCGTGATTTAAATCTTACGTGTCGACGCCTCTTCTCCTCAATACGGGCAGTCTCAAAGTCCTCATCGGTGACCGTAAGGTGAGCCCTCATCTGCTCCAAAGCTTCGTCGGTAATCGTAGAAACCCCAAGCTCTTTCTCACTCTCAGCAAGACTTAGCCATAGTTTTCGCCAAGTTGAGTGACGAGATCGCTGGCTGAAGAGCTGGGACATGGCGGGGCTGCAGTACCGGGTGGTGAGAGACGTCTGGTAAGAGTCGTACGGCGAAGCGCCGGTCGACGCGGGTGTTACGTTCGCCATCTTCAAAAGCGAGGTTCGGTCGATTGTAGTTGATCGTAGGTTAGATCAGGTCAATTCCGAGACATCGGTTTGGTAGTTCTTATGAACTGCGATTTCTTTTCTTAATCGTTACTTTTTTTTCCTTCCCTTCTCCCGGCCGAAGAGAGGGGGGAGGTGGGGCTCATGCCCTAAGAAACGCCACTTAAGTAAAGACTGCAAGTGCCAGCGAAGATTCAAAGCACTGGGGAACATAGCTGTGTCTACTGTAGTTCCTACATGGTCTCAAATGCGGAGACCATCCTCAGCTGATGACGCCATGAAACACCCGCGCGCTACTCCTCAGCTACCACTTGTGAAAGGGGTCTTCTATGTCGTCGCTCGACGCTAGCAATCTGTTCGAAAGGAACATGAGAATAAGTCTATTTCTATATTGAGGTATTTTGCTAAATATTGAGGAGTAGTACTTTACGAAATGTACTGATCGCACACTATCCCCAAAGAGAGGAAAGTGTTGGTGGAGCGGATACCTGGCAGGCACGCCCAAATATCCAGCATCATCGTTCGTAGTGCATCAGCAGTTTGAGGGCAGCATACCGACTCCTCATGTGATTCAGGTTCGAGACCTTTAGAGCCTTCTACCCGATAGCATTTCACCTCGATAGCTCAACTACTAAAGCAATACTCCATTTGAAGTAATACACTAATAAATAAATATCAAGGTGGGCGCGTCATTGGCATCCTAGTCTTTTAAAGAAAAGAAAAGATGGATGCTGAAGTTACTGGTTATTGCCCTCTCCTAGATATTACCGTGTTTGTTGCCAATGATCGTAACCTCGGGTCTTGCATCGAATCGCCCGATCCATATCCCGAGCTGGCATTCAAATGCCGACTGTATCACTTAAGTTTACGTTCTTCAATCATAGTCGCAATTGTATCCCGAATTCCTGGTTTCTCTCCTCCCAGGTCTTAATAGGGCTATTGGGCTTGGACCGAACGGTTATGATCCAGGTGACACAACAACTCCAATTCAGACAGACACCAGCGAGCACAGGCTCCTGCAGTCGCTTCGAAAAGTTGTCTTCAGTAAGCGTACTAGTAAGTGACGTCAAAGTTTATTACTGAGAGCTGACTCGACAGGGCGCGGGGGCTGCCAAGAGTTATTTGATGCTGATGCTCGTCGATTGCGTTTCGTGGTTTCGTGGC
This sequence comes from Scedosporium boydii, assembly GCA_002221725.1. Taxonomy (NCBI): domain Eukaryota; kingdom Fungi; phylum Ascomycota; class Sordariomycetes; order Microascales; family Microascaceae; genus Scedosporium; species Scedosporium boydii. Next base: position 10,297 of record NJFT01000329.1, on the reverse strand, counting down.
GCAGGATATGCTTGCGGACCCTTATTTGCAGTGCTAACAAAACAATGCGCTAAAACAGACTCTCAACGTCTCAGACTGCCACACATCTCCTGCCCCCTTGTTCAAGCATTGTTTCGACTCGGCAATGCTCTCGAAATGAATGCACCACTGGAGAGCATGGATTTGATGGTAGTGGATCTTCGGTTTTGAAATGTCCTGGCGAGCTGTCAAAGTCTGAAGACGAAGATCACAATGCTATGCTCCACAGGAAGTGGTGGAGATGTCAACATGACCTCCTTTACTTCGCAGATGAGTGGTGACAATAAGACGAAAATCAACGGGCTTTAGGGAAACCCGCTCACTTTAGATAGTTTAGACGAGGTCGTCTCCCTAATGCAGAGCACCACTTTGCTTGCTTGAAGCAGTCACCGGTGTGCGGGTAGAAAGGATATGAGCCTGCGATTCGGATTGATCAATGTGACAATGGAGTGACATCGTCAACCGGCCTCTAAGCACGATGACGCACTCAGCTCGGCACTTGCCAGCATTTGAGTAGGGTCACCAAGGAATAACCTCAATCAAGACCGAGTAATAATTACCAAGAGTAATTTCACGGAAAGATTCAGTGGAACTGAGTACCTCAGTAAACGAGTATCATTCGATGTGACTTAGCTGTGTAGTAATAGATAAATACACGACGATCACTGGATTTGTATGGCAGTCTCCCCCGCTCCAGTCTTCGAGACTCCTGCCCACATAGAAATGGGCGCTTGAGAACTTGTACTTGTACCTCTCCAGAAATGATTTTGATTAGTCCAGACCCATTGCCCAGGATTTTCCTCGCTGCTGAAATTCAATTCATCATTGTTGCTCCTTCTCCTTATCCTGCCTCCTCTCCTGCTCCTGCTCCGACTTCTATCGCCATTGCTGGAACAGTGGGATCCTCAACACGCGCCCTTGAATATGCGATAATACCCATACCCCAGAATTGCACCAGGGCCAGCCTGTCGGAGGGTTTCACGTCAATGATCACCGACTTTGTAGGGCTCGGCTCTCTGCCATTTTTGCCAAGACAAACTAATTCGTCTCTCCACTCCCTCCCTTTGCTGGTTGTCGCCACTGTACCTTCGATCCATGATTGAGCCTTCCGATGGTGCCGTGCGTTGCGGGCGAATTTCTTGGCGATGACTTGATTCGCCAGGCTGATCCAAGTTTCTTTCCATCCTGACGCCCGCCGATACCACTCCAACTCCAACTCAAACACCAACTCAGTGTCGGGCTCGACTTCGACCTCGACCGCATTCTCAATCGGTCTTGAGCTATATCCTAAATGTCATCCTCAAGCTAGACTTGCGTTTATCTCCCTCACTTTCTGCCTGCCACACCATCCCCAGTCCAACCCTGCCTGTCATCTTTTGAGTGTGTGAGTGCGAGCGTGCGAGCGTGCGCGCGCGCATATACGGAGTCCCGGTCCCGGTCTGTCGATCACGGTTATCACGCCTACAGAAGCGCACATCCAAACCGGACCCATCCGGAATGGAAATGCGATACCAAATAATCGCCCTCGTCCGAAACATTTCCCTCTCTCTTTTCGCTACCATTGTTCCCTGCCCTTGTACCCTGCCCTGCCAAGTCTAGCCTGCCGAGGACCAACTTCCGCCTTATACTCTACCCTCCCGTTCCCGCCTTTTCTCCCGACCTCGTCTCTTCTTCCCTTGTTTCCCTTATTTTCCGGCAACTGACAATCATTTCCCCTCCTCTCTCTATGTGACAAGAGGGGTGAGAGCGAGAGAAAGGAGAAGAACACTCCAGCACCATCTTTCCTAGCACGAGATGGCGACGTCGACCGTTGCCCGCGCTACGAAGATGGCTTCTACCTTAATACTATCCGCCTTAGCCCTCACCTTCCTCCCGTTCGCCGCAGCCGAAGATGCGAGAATCAAATCCGAGGTCGATGTTCCCGACTGGGTCAGCAACTCTGCCATGGTCATGAGGTTATCGACTTTCGGCGGCGGCGAACTCACCCCGTACCAGTACACAGTCGTTCCTTTGACTGAGACGAGGGGACTCAACAAGACCGACGACGAAAGAGTAGTATGTTTCTCTAAAAACACATCATAGCCCGATAGAAGAAGACGGCAGAACGGCACAGAGGCTGGGGAAGCAGACAAGGAAGGGAACGGAACGGGAGACGAATAAATCGTTCGCGATGCATTCTTAGCACTTTCTCTCTTCCAATTTTTCTTTTCCTTGGATGGTTGCTTCGGCGATCTTTGTACACCCCGCCGAATACTCGAGCTGCCGCTTCAATGTTCTCCGAGCTACCTTAGCTACCTTTGAACTTCGCTTTTTGGCTAACCAATTTCTCTCTCTATCTAGACTATCTTGATCGAGGGACATATGATACTTGTTGATTCGAGCAATTATCAACAAATTAACGACGACCCGAACGAAGAGATTGCCTACCTGTCCTGCGACCAACCGAGCAGCGATACCAGTCCTACCCCAGACGAGATTATCAATACCGTCATGGCCACCAACCCTCTCGCCATAGTTCTTTATACCCTCGCCGGCAACATCTGTTCCCTCGAGGGTGATGGTTTGGCATATGAAAGCGTCTTCTCCATCCTTGACTCGGGCGAGGCTGAACAAACACTGGCATTCCTCAACGGCACGACCGAGGAAGACAGCGTTCAAGTTAGCATCTCCGGCAACACTACGCAAGATATACCCAACGCCGAGGGCGACGATGGAGGAAACAACTCTGCTGTCGCCATGAGCGTGCTTTACAGTATCACAGGCCTAGTGACTGTGCTTTTCCTCGTCATCATAGCCACCGGAACCATTCGTGCTCATCGATACCCTGAAAGATATGGTCCCAGAGGCGGGTACGAGGGCCGCCCGCGCCAGAGCCGCGCAAAGGGGATTGCCCGAGCAGTGCTCGATACACTTCCAATCATCAAGTTTGGCGGCCCACCGCCAGGTAAACCTGATCCGGACTTGGAGTTCCAAACCCGCAGTCGGGATTCTCCAAGAACTCCTCGATCTCCATCTCCAGTGGCCTTGCCTGTCTCGATGCCCGCGACGACGATAGCGACGCCACCCCCCGCTGCTGTGGCCAACGCCGTGTCCGCGGCGAAGAACACGACAACGACTAGGAGCCCCGCCTCCTCCGCCGCTATGACTCAGACCAGCACCAATGAAGATGAACACCTGGGCTGCTCCATCTGTACTGATGACTTCGCCGTTGGAGAGGACGTACGGGTTCTGCCGTGCAACCACAAGTTCCACCCAGCTTGTATCGACCCTTGGTTGATGAATGTGTCTGGAACCTGTCCTCTTTGGTAAGAATGCCCTTGTTCTCTGTTTGTGATAATTTAGGATGGTGAACTGGCTTGTGCTAACATGTCACCCAACTTTAGCCGTCTCGATTTGCGTCCCCCTGGCGAGAAGGAGGACGGTGTCCAAGTCGATGAGGCCCAGATGCCCCCGCCCCTGGACCTTGACGATTCGGACAACGACGCGGCTTCGGCAACCCAACGAAGCAGAGCCTCGAGGTTCTTCGACATGACTAGGCTCCGCCACGCTTCTCCTGAGGAGAGAATTCAGGCCCTTCGGCAGTTCCGCCATTCTCAGGCGCATCCTTCCTCAACGACAGGAAGCGAGACGGCAGATCGTGGTCGCCGAAGTAGGCTGGCCGATAAGTTGCGAGACAAGTTCCGCATTCGAACACGGCCACAGTCGCCTGACAACCGAGAGTGATTCGTTTTAGCCTCAAGACGCGCCCCTGCTGTGGACCCACGGGCGCCAGCCCCTTGAGCAGGAGATATCTTTTATCTTCCCTTTATCTTTCCCTCTATCTACTATCTACATTGGGTGAGCGCACTTAATTGCTGCGTTTTATGTGGTGCATTTTACAGCATGCGGATCGGTTATAATATTTAGTTGATGGACAAACTTAAGGTCAGGGACCTTATGGTATGCCTTGGGATATAGACTGGCGTTTTTTATTTTTCTCATCATTGCGCCTCGGTCCTCTCACGTTTTGTTTTTCGGTACGATACGACGTTCTCTCCTCTACCTGCAGCTCACACTCTGGCTCGGAAACATGATATCTGCGTTCACGTACGGTCCTTTCCCGTTCGAAATGGCATTGCATGGCGTTAAAGGCGACTCATTAGCAACATTCCCCGGGCCATCTTCTTTCTTTTTCCCTGCTTCACGAGAGCAGTCGAAATCTTGATAAGACCCGGAGGCTTCCATTCTTTTTTTTTCTGGATACGATACGAACTTTTTTCTTCATTGGCGCGGTGCTACACACCCGTGCGATTGATCGACTGGATTTACCTTCTTTTATTACTATTATTGAAAATATCTTGTTTATTTAGATGGTTATCTTGGCCCTGACTTACCTGGCTTCCACGGCCCCGGGAGTCGAAATACAGGCCCGAGGACAACTCGGCAGGAAGGAAGGCGCCTCGGGCCCATAACCCTCGAAGGTTTAGTTTAAACATCTTCTTACTTCCTCGTCCGTTCACCGACATGTTGACAACTCAAATTCCCACCCATGGATGGAGGGAGCTTCCGTCAAAGAAACACACTGGCATTTTCGGAGGCATATTATTCACAGCGCCTCCGTTTCATCGACCTCATTTACAGCAAGGTTTATCCCGGCACGCTTCGAATATTATATTTTTTTTTCTTTTGCGCGGCATAGAGTAGAGGGGATGAAATGAGGCCGTGAGGGGACGAAGGGGAATCTCATCCTGAAAATCAGGGAGACCGTGCTGAATTGTTGAAATATCCGGCTCTAGTTTGGTAGGGTTTGTGTGCTAGTTAAAAATGACCGATAGTGCGATAAAGAGAAATATTGTGCGACATGTTCTCGCTCCTTTTTCTTTTCCATCTCGTGCCCTCAATGTCTTGGAGAACCTCTCTTGGGTCTGTCTTATCCGAGCCTCTTTGCGTCAGTCCGCATTTGGGAGGGGGAGAGACGCCAGAGGTCAAAAGGTCCCATTCGCGACGTTTCACCAAGCGCCGAAGGCCCTTGACCTAACGACGCCCCCCAAAAAGAATCATCGATACAGAGAGCATTCACACGCAAGAGCGCCCCAAGTCTAAGACGCCGGAGGCAACAGGGTAAGTCAAACCCCACATATAACTAGACAAGTCCATGCAAAGCGGCGATCTAAGAACAGGGTCTTGGACATGACCAAAGACAGCCTACCACACCATCACAAGGTTTTTCGTCGAAGTCTCGCAAGTGGTCAAAGTAAATTGGGCGAATGTTCTTGTGTTTTTTTCATAGAAGTCGTAAGTACTCTATCCCTCATCCAGGCTATAACCAAGTGTGTTTCCCTACCCTAGTCTCAAGAAAGAAGAAGAAGAAGAAGAAGAAGAAGAAGTAAAGTGGTTCGAATATGAACGAGTGACAAGAATATGTAGACAGAGAAGTGGTAAAAAGGTCTGCGCGCCCCGGTGGTCGAGATAGACCGAGGCGCGACGAAATGGGAAGCGAGATTCCCTTTTGGAACTTGGAAGTGCAGAAAGGAGTTTGCGACATCCAGAAGAAAGTGTAAAAAAGAAAAAGAGAAGAAAAAAAAAATGTATGTACAAAACTGGGTATCAAAATCCCCCAAAAAATCGAAAGGAAAAAAGACCAAGGCGTGTACCGGCCCTTTTCCGGCTCCTTCTAAGAGAAAAGCTAATGTCCTTCATATATACCTAGCCTTGAGGTTGCGTCGTAAGAAAGTGTATACAAGAATCGAAATAGTGTTTTTGCCCATTGAACTTGTAAAAAGAAGAAAAGGTGCTGCCCATCGACGAGGCAAAGGTCTCTAACCGAAGAAAGCCTGGCCGAGAGCGCTGAGGCTGTTCTGCGAGGACATGAGACTTCCAACGCTGACCATGAAGTACGAGTACCTCTCAAGATAGCTCAATTCGCTATCGAGCCTGTTGAGGTTATTCCTAAGGAACTCGGCATTCTGATCGTCGCTGCCAAGGGGAGCGAACTCGGTGAGCCAGACGGGCCTGTTGCCGCAGATGCTATGCACCTCGTTAAGGTGGTCGATGAGAGACTGGGGCTGATCGGCAGGCGAGTACCAATGCGCGACGCAAAAGTCAATCTTGCACCCGGCCGACTCACATGCTGACATGAAGCTCTTCAACCACCTAGTTCCCTGGCCGTCGAGGTTGCTGTTCGTGATAGCGGGAGCACCGATGCGCGCGCGGCCAGCATACGGATTCACGTACTTGACGTGAGCGGCAGCAGCAGCCTCGGGCGAAAGATTAGCCTGCGCCGCGTGGTCGGGCTCATTGAAGCTAAGAATATGGCTCGCGCCCTCACTCAAGCTCTTCTCGACGTTGGCGGCCCAGCGGTTCGTGTGATCGGGTCGGTCGCCCCAGAGCATGGGCACGAACTCGACGCCGCTGGAGAGCCCGTTGCTGAGGGAGTCCCAGTTGTAGGCCCAGGAGCCGCGGGTGCCGCCGTTGACGAGGTTGTTGACGAGGGCGGCGTCGTTGTAGGCGAAGCCTCGCTTTCCGCCCGAGGGGGACTGGGCGGCGTTGTTGATGGATTGGACGTTGACAGTGGGTTGGGAAGAGGAGTCTTGGACCACGGCGGGCTTGTCGTTGTTTTGGGTGGATGGCTGCTCAACGGCAGGAGTGTCATTTTGAGGCTGCTGCTGCTGCTGCTCCTCCTCAACTACGGCAGGGGTCTCGGCAGCGGGAGCAGGCTGGGCGACCAGGGTGGTAGGGACCGCGGCAGGGGCGTTGTCAGTGCTGGGCTTGAGGTTCTCGTACACCGTCTTCTCGGCGGCGGCCTCGGGAGACTTGAGGGTGACGGTGTGGGTCTCGTAGACAGTCACCCAGTGAGTGGTGGTGGCGGCCTCGGGCTTGGACCACTTGTTGTATCGATGGCTCCGTCGGTTGATGTTGGCAGCCGACACGGTACCGCTAAGGGCCAGAAGGGCAGTGGAGAGGACTGCGAAGTTGTTGGAGAGATGCATCTTGGGGGTTGTGGTAGAACGAGCACAGCGTTCTTGTATAAGTGGAGTCAAATGAATGGAAAATGGGATCCCAGCCGTAAGGAAAGAATGTTCCCGTGTCTAACGAGACTTAAAGAACTGTATTGGGAGAAACCCGGGAAGAGAAAGGAAGGACTTGGAGATGAGACAAGGCAGATGATATATCTCTTTGTTCTTGTTATCTCCTTGCTCTGGAAAGATTGTATTGTTTCGTCTGTTGGTAGCAATGCTGCGAGGACTTGATGGGGGCCCAACAAGATATGCAGTTGGACTTAGATATCTCCTGTTGGTGGTAGCCGAGATACGCAAAAAGTCGGGTAAGACTGGGGGCGCAGTCAAGAAGAGTGAGCCGGATAATATAAATGATGGTGTAAGTTGCTGCAGACCAAGTTGGATCACGATGGCGAGACGAAAGGACTGACGCTCAGCATCAAAAGGAATGTAGAATGTTTGGGATGAAACAACCAAAAAGGAGAGAAACCGATTCGAAGAACCAGGAACCAGGAATTTTACCCTCTTCTCTTAATTTTGCAGGAAACAGAAACCAGCCGTGGATGCAAGTGAAGAAAAGGGAAACGGGGTAGAGGAGGGGAGGGAGAGGCCATCTACTTATGTGTGGCAAGAAGCAAGGTGCAGAGCAAGAGGGCTGCACGAAGGGAACATGGAGAGCGGTGGTGAATGCGCCGGGCGCCGGCAGACCCTGAATCAATCGATCAGATGGATCTAGTTTAAGAGGGGCCCGACCAGGTCTTGCGTCTTGCCGCCGGACGGACACACCCCAACCGACTAGACACTACTCAGTACACTCCCTACTGAGTATACGACGAAAATGGTACGAAGGCGAAGACATCGTGTGGTGTACTTCGTCCGAGGTACACCGGACACCAGACCCAGCGCAGTTGTGGCGCCATGCGGAGGTCTTGGTACAGGGTCGTGCTGCGTCTGTTGGTAAACCTTGGTTGTGTACTTGACTCAAGTCTGTTCGGTGCTGACTGAGTGTATTCAATTTTATGTTCCTTCTTCCCGAATTAGCCCAGGTCTTTTGTTCAAATGTCGTGGTCGTGTAAGCGGGATGCATCCGCATCATTCCTTTCAAATGTTCCGGGTATTTTGAGGGTTGGGACAGACAATTTGGACCAGGGTTGGACAGGACAGGACGAGGGCCTAGCGGGGTTCCGGTACCTGACAACATCAATGATCGAACATTGACCGGATCATGGTGCTGTGTTGTGCTGTGAAGTGCTGTACTGTCCGATAGTGGGTGTACGCCGCCTGATCCGGGGATTTAATCGATCAATGATCCAGCCCAGCAAGGTACCGTGCAAGGCACGAAAACCCACACACACACACACACCCACAGGCCAGTCGGAGCCAGATTCCATGAGGGCTCGGGCACACTGCGCTAAACGCTACACCAGACAAGCGGGGCGCCCAATCGCTAGCCACGGAGCTTGATCAGACATGTCGAAAGAGGGGCACACCAACGCAGGAGTCAGGGAGTTCGAGGAGAGAGTTTTTACGCCCAGGCACCGAGCACTGATTGGTCCGATCGAACCTATGAGAGGGCGAGGATGGCGAGATGGGGAGACGGGGAGTGGTAGGAGGAGGAGGTCAGTGAGAACCACAACCACACTTCACACAATCCTGCCCATGCCCATCCCATGCCCATGCCCATGCCGGGACACCGATGGCGAACCCACTCGACTGCCCGATTGGGAAGAATTTACCCTGACGAGCATGTCCCGATCCTTTCAGATTTTGGAGTTGTTGCCATTTGCATTCGATAATTCCGAGCTGTTTAGCGAGCAGTGAGCAACCGGGGAGACGGGTGGTATACTACTTCATCTGCTATTATTGGCCGATATTAGCCTCACGAGTCCTTAATCTGAACTTGTAGTCCAACTCATTGGTGCCAGGTCATCGCGAAAAGAGAGTCGGCAAGTCGAGGCGAAGAGGGATTAAGATCGTGGCGGAACCAGAAACGAAACGAAAAGAAAGAAAACCAACGACATGGCACCTCGCACTGCATCCGATTGTTGGCGCGAAACAAGGCCTGTGGCCCCATTCCCCGACCCAACGCAGGGTTGCAGTCACAGGGATCAGTGTCTCAGCTCAAACACCACATAAACATTCACCCACCGTGGAGACTTACGACGACGACCTCGAAGTGGTCGTCCAACACCGACAGGTCATCGACGCCACTTTGCCGGACCCGAAACGCTGGCGTCTTGTTTGTGCCTGGCCCTACTGCGTACCTTTGTTCTCCCTAGGCTAACTCCGTAGCTTGCGATGATAGCTGGCAGAGTTGTCCGATTTCTGCCCCCACTTGGGTCGGCAGCGCCCCCTCTTTACTTTTTTCTCTTCCCTGGTTGAGGCCACAGATTGTGTTTCTTTTTGTCTTACTCTAGGACAAGAATGGCCTTGGTTCCGTTCTTTGGTCGCGTACTCGTGATGTGATGGTCATGACCTTCTTCTTTGCAGTTGTCGCCCCACGTCGTGAACTTGCCTCTCCCTTCCTCCTCCCTTCGCTTTGCCTGATACGTTTCCAGCCCTGCAAAATTCCAGGGATCCTCGAACGAGCCTAGCACGAACCAGGAAACACTGAACATTCCCCCTCAGCGGAGAAAATGGGACGAATTCCTGGTCGGGCTCTGGTCTGACAGTTGGTGTCGGGTAAAGTCCGAAGTACCTCGTACTAAACTACGATACTACTAGTTTACTTCGTACGAAGTACACTGAAAATCTGTGGATCGCTCACAAGGATACGGGACCGAGACAGGGATCAGAGACTTCACGGAGGAAGTCTTCCTGCAGCCCGGAGCAGGGATGATGTGCCAACGATTTTTGACAAGTGGTTGGTGCCTCAACTTCTTGGGGTCAAGGTTTTCTTTTGCAGCACCACAAGTCACCCACTTTTGCTTTTCACCGGGGCATACGAAGTATTTTTTTTTTTTTTTCTCATGTGTTGGCCCCAATCCGAACCATACATCAGCGACGAGGAGGAAGGAAAAAGAAAGAACTTCAGGGCCAAAGGGGGAGGCTGGCAGTCGAGCGCACTCCCCCCTCCCTTCTGACAGATTCCCTCTTGCAGAATGCCTCTCCAAGATGAATATTAAGCCCCTCAAGCCAAGACCAGAAGCAAGCCTTTCTCCTGCCGTCTCTGCAGCCGACCGCTCTGGCGTTTTATTTCTTTTTTTTTTTTTTTTTTTTTTTTTTTTTTTTTTTTTTTTTTTTTTTTTTTTTTTTTTTTTTTTTTTTTTTTTTTTTTTTTTTTTTTTTTTTTTTTTTTTTTT
>NJFT01000328.1:0-33502 GCA_002221725.1 Scedosporium boydii | reverse complement strand
CCTGGTTCAGGTGATACCGGATGTGCTGGAGACGACGGCTGAAGGGGGGTGAAGGAAGAGAAAATCGGCTCCTAGGCGAGGAAAGGAAGAGCGAGCAGTTGTTGCTCGTATGCGATCGTGGCGCGCAACATTGAGGGCTGCGAGGCAGACTGGTCGGAGGCTGACGGGCTGCAATGGACGGGGGTAGTACTGAGGGAGCAGGCGAGGGAGGTTGTTACATCGTGATCCAATGAATGTCGTCGGTGTGGCAGGGATCATGAGGTATTCCAGGGGTAACGGCATAACCCCGTTTGAAAGCTTTAATTAATGCGTAGTATCATATTTAGCATCATACACAGGTACTGAGCATATTATTCATCAAGACGAGCACAGACATGTCGCGTGCCTCTCCTAGGCCTAACTAGGATATTTTTGTTTAACAGCTTGAGGTCATCCCGCGTTTATCGAGTGTTAAATCCGAAAACATAATTCTAGCCCTCGTATAAAGAGCAATTTGATTCTCTGAAGTGCATTCTTCTTCGTTGGTAACGGCTGGGAAGGCTATGCTACAAGATATAGAGGCCTATAGAGTATATCACACGCGGCTGACTTGAGGCTGCAGCTCTATCATCGCCATCTTCTCGCCCGCGATCTGGTTGTCCCTCTCTTCTGCATCCTTGTTACCATGAAGCCCAATCCTATACCACGGCAGCTCGAAGAGTCGGTTCATACTCTCAAGGGAGCGGCCACTAGTCTCGGGCACGAAGAACCACACCCAAAGGCCTCCCACGAAGGTAACAGCCGCGAAGCACCAAAAGGTTCCCTTGGGCGATATGCCACCGTCGTGGGGAGGGAGGAGCATGTTGGGAACGGCACGAGAGTTGCCGTACTGGTTGGCGAAATGCAGCGTCATGGCCCAGGACGTGGCCAAGGCACGGACTCGCAGAGGGAACAATTCTGCAGTGAGCAGATACTGCATTGAGTTCCAACCGAGAGCCCAGCCGAAGCCGGAGATGTAGATCATGGCGATCGCGCCTTTGCTGGGGCCTTCAAACGAATGCGGCATTTCGTACTCATCGTCAACGCCGAGCTTAGGAGCGCTGGTGAAGAAGCTCGCCACGTAGACCATGGCTATGGTCTGGAGGGTGATGCCTATGAGTAGGGATCGCTTACGGCCGATGACGTCGACGAGGAAGAGGGCGCAAGAAACAGCGGCGACGAGCTTGACGATACCGAAGACGGCGGTGATCAGGAGGCCTTCCTCCTCGCCCTCAACGCCTACTAGCTTGAAGAGGTCAGGGGCGTAGAGGGTGATGGAGCCGGCGCCGGACCATTGAGAAAGGAACTGGATGGAGGTGGTAAGGTAGAGGCGGTAGAGATTGCTCTTGTCGAGGAACAGCTCCTTCAGGACGGCCGACCAGCTGGTTCCCCTGGTGGCCTCGAGCTCCTCATCGAGCGCCGCCTGCATCACGGCAACGTTCCTAGTGACGTACTCCCCGTGGGGGTCTTGCTGGCGAAGGTAGCCTAGGACCCGCGCGGCCTCCTCCGGTTTGCCCTGCTTGACGAAGTAGCGAGGGGATTCGCACTGGAAGAAGCTGAGGATGAAGATAATGCCGGAGAACATTAGGTGCAGGCTACTAGGCACCATCCATGTGTCATACGAGTCTACATTTATGTGTCGAGAAGCTCCGTAGTTGGCGAAGAAGGCGAGGACGATACCCAGGTAGACGGCTCCGGTGAAGATGCAGGTGCAGAGGCCTCGAATGGCCGCTGGAGCAACCTCGGCGATGTATACCGGTCTGGAGAAAGTATACGAGGAGAGAGGTTAGCTCGTATCGCGACATGGGGGTGTGCGACACAGGACAGGAAAAAAAGGTCAACGCACCCAACAACAGGCGTCTGGCCGACACCTATGCCGGCGATGAATCGGCCGGCATAGATGGCACCGAGACTGCCGCGAGAAGCACCACCCATGAAGATGGCGATACCAGCCGCCCAGGTCACACAAAGGACGCGGGTAGCCCAAAGACGACCGATGCGGTCACATATCGCGAAGGCGCTGGCTGTTGGTTAGCAAACATGCCGACTGCGAATTTTGGGGGGGGGGGTTGGAATCCCCTCACATCAGAGCACCAGCAACAGAGCCGATTTGGACCATGGCCGAGACGTTGGCCTTGATGTCGGCCCTTTCAGCGTCCGAGTAGGAGGCATAGTTGATCCTGCTTTTGAAATCCTTGGTGTTGAATGCACCCGTGATCAGGCCCTCGTCGACACCTCTGGCCGCGCCGAGGATGCCAAAGGATACCACGGCGAACCAGAGACGCCAGTTAAAGCAGCCCTCCGGCTCGCCCAGGTTTTTCAACTTGAATACGTTGACAGGTTTCTTGACGCCGGGTGCCATGATGCTTAAGCGTCTGCCACTCGACGGTGGGAATTCGGGCGATATTTCGGGGCGGTTAAGAAACGAAATCCAAGAAAGGCGTACCAGGGCAGCATGTACAAGTCACTGGCGACGGGGTAAACAGACAGGCGATCAACAGATGAAGATCAAGGCAGGAAAACACGACAGCTCTCACAGCACCAGTTCTAGCCTTTATATGCGCAGACGTGTGGGAGATCGTGTCACTCCGGTGAAATGCGGAGAGCCTCCTTTTGCTCTAAGGAAACTACAAGGAACGCCCTATTATTGCGGGGAAGTGCGGAGGCATCTCCACGTCGACTGTCGACTGTCGACTCCCATCCGGGTCACCGGAAAAGCAGTCACGGACGGGATCCCCACGATTGCGGCACGTGTCCGGGGAAGGGTATGTTGTAAAAGGGCCGATTTAGCACGCGCCCGAAGGGGGGGCCTGGACTACGCACGCTCGGAGATCGCACGCCGGAGGTGCAGATGATTCGGAAGAATGTGCAACATTCGGAGATAGAGGTTTTCAGGAGAGCAGGAGGAAGCAGAGGAGCCCACTCCAAGGGTATCCATAACCTTAACGTGGTCAAGCTGTTCATCGAGTCCACTGCGGTTTCAGCCACATCACGACGCCGGTAGGAGATATTGTGTAGCATCGCTCTGTCAGAATTGGGGTCCTAGTCGGGCGAAGGCAACCCGATCATGTCGTCCGACACCACGCATAAGCAGCAGGAAGATCTTGATCAGCATTACCCCGTACTTTTCCATTGGACATCGGGAACCATGCATCGGAACATTTTGTGGGTCTTGGCATAAAGTTCCAACCTGTTCAAGAAGGTCACATTTTCTGTCAGCGAGACCCAGAAACCACAACCTCTTCGCAGACGTTTCGCAGCGTGGTCCCATTTCACCTGCATCCCCCGCGCTTGACCGGTAAAGGTAGCTGGCAGTGTCCGCTGCAACCCTCCAGAGTCCGTTGGATGCAGCAGAGGGAAGGGATCGGCAAGTAGTATATCATTAGCCGCCCCAATCTTGTCGACGACCCCAGGTTTAGGGCGCATGCGGGCGGCAAAGCTCTCATCCGGGCAGAAGCTGATTCGGTGAGCATGAGAAATATTCAAATAATCAGAGAACCCCGACAGGATTATCTCCGATATTCCGCGACAGCCCGATATCGAATTGCTCGTCCCTCGGAGACCGTCGTCCCGGGAATAATCTTCTTTACTGGATCCGAAGTTACCTCAGTGTTAGCCTCAGCAATTCGGAATGTTGAATTTCTGTAGCTTTTAGCTAAGGAACGCTACTTGGCGTGCTTGTCGCCGCCTGGGGAAAAAAACCTGCTTGGCACTGCAAGAAGGCAGGAACAGAGGAAATCAATCCCGCGTCTTGCGGGGGCGTCACGGACCTCTATTCGCTATCCCCGAAGAGGAAAGGCCCCCCTCCGCCCTCCAAGATTGTCCCATCGAAGACCCCAACAAGGACATTCTCCACACGCCTATCTTTAAGGTTGATCTGACGCACTCCACTGCTTCGTATTTCTTGGACGCTCGAAGCTCAACGGCAAGGAGAAGATGTTGGGAAATATTTCCGATTGCTCGACACATTTTAAGGGCTGATTACCTGTGTGCAAAAACTTACATAACATCAGACGCTTGAAAACGCAAAACACAAAGTTAGGAGGAATCGACAATCAGCAGCACAGGAACCTAAAAATGCCAGACGACACAGACCGCGGCTCTAAAATCTACGTGGACGCCGATGAAGCCCGCCGCTTCGTGGAATCTGTTCTCCAAGGCAACGGAGTTCGAGCCGAAAATGCAGCCGTTGTAGCTCGCTGCTTGGTGGCAGCCGACCTCCGCGGTGTCGACACCCATGGGTAACTACGCACTACACGCCCCCAGACTCTACGCCAACCCCGGATAGGGCCCCCTCTAATGAATGGCAGGATGAACCGGATTCCCTCCTACATGGAGCGCATTCGCCAAGGTGTCCTGGATGCAAAGGCTGAGCCAAAAGTCCGCCAAATCACGCCAGTGGTTGCCCATGTTGATGGCTGCAATGGCTTCGGCTTCCTGGCAGCCCAGAAAGGAATGGAAGCGGCGATAGAGTCCGCTCGCACTTATGGTATTGGCATGGCTAGCGTGGCCCATTCAAACCACTTTGGCATGAGTGCGTGGGTCGTCCAACAGGCCCTCGACGCCGGCATGTTGAGCCTCGTGTTTACCAACTCGAGCCCAGCGCTTCCTGTTTGGGGCGGCAAGAGTAAGCTTATGGGTGTTTCGCCGATTGCTTGTGGCGCCCCCGGAGGTTCTGGCGAGGGAGATAAGCCTTTCATTCTCGACATGGCTCCGTCTGTCGCGGCAAGAGGGAAGATCTACAAGGCTCTTCGCCGTGGAGAGAAAATTCCCATAGACTGGGCGCTCGATGCCGAGGGCCGGCCCACAGATGATCCAGCTGCTGCTCTGGGCGGCGTAATGCTTCCGATGGGTGGCCCGAAGGGGTCAGCTTTGAGTATCATGATGGACGTGTTCTCGGGCGTGCTCTCCGGATCAGCATACGCTGGGCATGTCACAAACCCGTATGATCCATCCAAGCCAGCAGATGTAGGCCACATGGTCGTTGCTATCCGACCCGACCTCTTCATGTCCGCCGATGAGTTCAGACAAAGGATGCAGTATCTTTACGAGCGCGTGACCGGTTCGGAGAAGGCGGCGGGAGCTGACCGAATCTATTTCCCGGGAGAGATCGAGCAACTGACGGAGATTGAGCGGAAAAGGACAGGAATTCCACTTGTACAGGCTGAGATTGACTCTTTGAACGCCGAGGCAGCCAAGGTGGGTGTGAAGGAGATGACTACCAAGGTCGGTTCAGCGACGAAGTAGTACATGTAACAGCAATGTTAAGGAATCTAAGTATTGGACATTGAAGGTTGTGGCCATCTGAAGCCGTTCAGACGATCATTACATGACGAGTAACCCACTTGTTGTTCCAACCCTTCGAACTACTAATACGCCCCGAACGAGCATTTTCCGCAAACTCTTTTGTACGCCCCGGTATTTTGCCTCGAAGTTTGCCTGCAAGGTGACCTCCAAGTACTTGGCCCTTTGTAATGCTACTAAAATTGGAAGAACTGGAAGCATTAAATGAACTGGAAGGACTAGAAGGACTAGAAGGACTAGAAGGACTAGAAGGACTGGAAGAACTAGAATATTAGAAGAACTGGAATACTGGAAGAACTAGAAGAACTAGACATAGGAATATTAGGCAAGAGCTATGCCTAGTATAGCTGCGAGGGGAGTTGTAGAGTAGCGAAGCTGTTCTGCAATTGCACAGTTCCCCCGCTTTGCAGCTGACTAATCTCCAATCCCGGCGACGCCTGGTATCGAAAGACTTGTTCTAATAATACTGGAATCCTACTCCGGTAGTCTCGCCATCACCGAACAAGACGAAATGATATTTCCTGGCTGAAGAAGATCCTCCTTTCTCCCCAAAGAGCCACGAAATGATGAGCCTGGAAGGGCTTCGGGTCCCATCTGCCTAGGTTTCTTATTCTCAATGAAAGTCTTGTCAATGCATGCCAGGAACTTGTCCTTCGTACATACCGTTCACACGCCGCACCCGAGACAGCCACCGCTGGAAGAGCAGCCAAGCATCCGTAGTGGTCCAATTACCAATAGGGAGTGTCCAAGGGTGGTGGGGCGGGTCCAGCTGGCCGGGAAGCTCGCTTTTATGAAGCGGATCTATCTATGCGTCGGGGAGGGACCCGAGTGAGCATAATAATAGTGAAGAGGGCCAAACCACACAATTCATGAATGAACGAGATGTTCTAGACCAAGGACAGGATGTGATTGCAGCTTGCTCCTTCCTATCGCCACGGAGCGCTCCTTCCCCCATAAGCACAGTCAAGAGCACTGTATTGCACTAAAAATACACTGTAAGTTTACAGTATTAACTATTAATTTACACAGTCAAAAGCTTGCCAATCTCGATTGCGGGAATCGGGCATCTCAACCACCTTTTTTAGCCCTCAAGCTCCATGCTCACACGATACCCCCTATCTGCTTCATTTCATCACTTCATCCCATGGAAATTTGACGCTTTTATCTAAATTTTTAATATCCCTGGATTTCGTTCTATTACAACGTCAATACACTCGTCGATCTCGCAAAACACAATCCAAATCCTCCTCACACGTCCCTCATACCTGAACAGAATTGACTCAACTGGAACTTGTTCGAACTCGGCCCAGCTCTTTGTTGTATCATTCTTCATCTCCTGCAGAGTGCGTTCAAATTCTTGAACGCAAGGTTTTATTTCTTTATCTCCCGAACCCCATGGCATCCCGAAAGTCTCAGTTCCCCCAAGTGCAGCCAGGGGGTAGCCTCATCCTTGCCTGGCAAGCCAAGGGCAAGCACATTCTGGTTGTTGGCGGTGGAGAGGTAAGCAAACGACAGAGCAGCACGCGACGCATGCGGTCTTCAGTTCATAACGTTTCTCTGCTTAAAATTTGCCTAGAGTCTAAACGTTTTTCTTAGGTAGCCGCTGGACGTATCCTTCACTGCCTCAACGCCGACGCCATCGTAACGGTTGTATGTCCCAGCGCTGGACTCAATGCGGAGGTAGCATTCCGCGTGGCGGAGGGCCAGGTGAAGCATGTAGGACGGAACTTTGAGCCCTCGGACCTGGACAGCGTGGACATGGTGCTCGTGGCAATCGATGATCCGGCAGCGTCCACGGCCATCTGGAAGCTATGCAAGGAGCGCCGCATCCCTGCAAACATTGCCGACGTTCCTCCAGAGTGTGACTTTTTCTTCGGGAGTGTTCATCGTGACGGCCCTCTACAGATCATGGTTAGCACCAACGGTAGGGGCCCGAGGCTAGCGGCTTTGATACGGAGGTTGATCGCCAAATCTCTCCCCGACAATGCTGGAAATGCCATCGAGGCTATCGGAGTGCTTCGGACAAAGCTTCGATCCATTGCACCTGCGCATGCGGATAGCCAGAAGAGAATGGCTTGGTTCGTTTGCCGAGTTTCCTAGGCCCCCTTGGTGCCGTTTACTAATGCTCCTTGTGTGTGTCCAGGATGACGAAAGTCAGTGACGCGTACTCGTGGGAAGAAATGTCCCAACTTACAGAGGACGACATGGATGTCCTCTTGCGGTATTACCCCGAGAACAAGGTGCCCACGTTTGACGAAATCAGAGTTGCTCAAGGCTTCCCTGAGCAACAAAGACTCGACCTTTTCGACGGCTCATTCGGCTTCAGTGTTGGAGCATGAATGACACCCTCCGTGTGCGCTTGCGGTAAGATCTGGTATGCCGGTCTCAGTCGCTCTCGTCCCCGGGCGATAAGGAACTTCTGAGCACCCCATTCCCCTGCCTCTGCACCACACCGGGGGACCCTTCAATGAAGCTATGGTAGTTACAATGCCACGTCCACGATCCCCTTCATCGTCACCCTCAATATCTCTTACCCTCTAGAAAGAAACATTTCTCCTCTTACTCTTACTGCCTCACACAAAGATAAGCTCGGGTATCTGTGCTTTTGTCCATAACAATCCTCGGGGGGGCGTTATCGTTATTCATGTACGCAAATTCATTCATATAGATTGTCCTCCTCATGATATCCTAGCGCACAGCAGAATAGATCCGCGAGCCTGACACTACTCTGCATTCCATTTCCCTTTCCTACATCGATCTATCTACACCTCCGCCAAAATCAACCGGTTTTGTTTCATTTCTTTTTTTCATAGTTCTCATTAACCCCCTAGCTAAATTTGTCTCTCAAAACGAGGAGGGGATTCCCCTTGGTTTTATCCTTGATTCCCGCGGACGCCACCATCTTGGACGTTGCCGTCCATTATCCTCGTCCGAACTGCGTACGGATACTTAGAACTCGGCCTTTCTAAAGTGTACCGAAAATTGGGAGCACGATGGGGACTCCTCAGCCGAATATTCTTGACAACTCCACCGTCCTCGGGGAAAGATTCGGCATTGGCGAGAATGTAATATACGATAAGGAGCTCTATGACGTGCCGTATGAACCTTCGGCGACTTTTCGTAACATATGCTGGGCTCCCACGGGGACCGACACAGATCCCCTAGCTTACTCTTACGGGCCCGAGAGAGAGTACCTGATCCCTAAACCCGGAAGACCTAAAGGGCTTCTCGGCCTACTGCCTGATCAGTACACAACTAAGTGGCCTAAGCCGGGTCATCTCTTTCGAGGTGTCGGCGAGAATGACCTCAATAAAAAGCCCTTCAAGGCCGACAACTCCACGCCAAACAATGCCCCGATCGACCACTACAAGACTCACTTCGAACATGCTGTCACGAACGTGAATCAGTGGTATATTTCCATGAGGGAGATGACTCGCGGCCGTTTAATGACCATGAAAGATGCCATTGAGAACCTCCCCACCGAGCCAACGACCGGCCCAGATGGTCAGGGGCCCGAGTCCGAAACTACCCTCCATCAGCTGTTGACTGCCTCCTGGACTGAAACGATGAAGACAGCGGCCGATTTTAAGAAAAAAAACCCGCCGCCTATGCCTAGAGATGCAGTAGCTGATGTCCACCATTTCGAGACTGAATTCCGGAAAATCGATCCGTTTCCACCCGAGAATTCTGACCTCAGTCCGTTGTCCCTCCATGACAAGGTTCACCTTGGCCACCAAAGACTAGGCGACCGAGAAGCCCAAATCCTCCGATCAGGGCAGCCTTTAATCCCAAGGTTGGAACTAAAGAAACATCATATCGATTACGACAAGTGGACGGAGGATGTTGCTCATCTCTACCTTGTGCCGCACATTAACTTGCAAGAGCTCAGTGACCCTACTCGGCTCATGCAGTTCATATACAGCCGGACCACCGTCGCTCCAATACATTTCATGCAGCAGGACTTCCAGTCGACGCATCTCGGCCGAGCCTTGCGTATCCTTACGGGCCCTTTCTCCCTCCATTGTGTCCATTGGAAGGTACCCCAGGACGGTGACCTCGCCGATCATACAGACGTCAAGTTGAGCTTTATGAACTACGGGTTCGAGAATGTCACAAAGCTGAAGCTCAAGGGCGAATCTCCCAACATGCTCTACGTCGGGGATGCCTGGGTCACGCTCAAGGCGCAGGAGGTGACGTATAGGTTTCTTCGCAAATTCTGCATAAAGCTGCTAGGGCAAATGAGAGTCGAAGTGAAGGGCTTCAAAGTCATCAAGCAACCAGAAATCGCTATCAAAGACAAAAAAACACTCCGAGAAGATTCTAGAGCGGCAAAAGCGGAATTTTCTTTGGGCGCAAGAGACCCCAACCCGACTGCCATGCTCGCGTCAGCACCATTCCATAATCATCTGCAGAGGGTTGAGGATGCCGGTCACGACCCGACGAAGATTCTTCGCGAATCGCTGTCCTCGCAACTCGATGGCACTACGGATCATCTGGTATCCCTCATCAAAGAGCCAGAATACTTCCACATGCGTATGCAGGAGGAGTACGACCAGAACTATCTGCATCTTTACCCGCCCTATTTGCACGGCGACGAGATGAGATGGGACGTCTTCATCGACCTCTTGAGAAACGTCTTCCGGAGGCCATTGACGGAAATGACTCTGCTTGACTACGTCGATGATGCGCGAAAGGACCTGGAGGAATCCGAGAAGCAATACCGAAATTATAATTTGCCGACGAGGATAAGCACGGAAACCGCGCTTCGAGTAAGAAAGCAGACAGAGAATAAGGTCCCAGAAAGAGTGTACGATTCCGGGATTTCCTACCGGCTTCAAGACTTCGTAGGCGAAATCGAAGAAGGGCGGTTACCAGAGAAATTGAGTGACCGTTGCGACTTCATTCCAGATTTTTGGGAATGGGAAAAAGCCCAATCTCAGCCGGAATACTACTTGTCTGGAGCGAGAAAGAGCAGGTCGCTCAGAGTGCAGGTCAGAGGAATGCTCGCCTGCATGCACTACATCATCATGATAACTAGGAAGTGCCCCGTAGCGTCGACGCCTGCGATGAGAAGGTACTACAAGAAGCAACCGAATCCGAAGAAGCACACCGGCCCAATGGGAAGCGTAATCACTCGGCGACTGCGACGTGCGCTGCGACGCTTTCCTCCGCTAGATCCACGGCTCAATTCTCGGGGCAGAAGAGAGATCGTAACGGACCAGAGAATCAGGTCACTACACAAGCTTCTTGTTGAGTTCTTGGCGTCGGAGGAAATTACCGAAGTCATCACTCTCGGAAAGCTGTTACGGAGAATCGCCGCGGTGAAGGATTCACTCGAAACGGCAGATGACCGATTCCATGCAATTCGGCAAAACATATCTGAGCTCCTGGATAGCGTGGCAGCCATATACTTGTTCGTAGAACAGGAGAGCGTCCTAAATCCTGCTCCGCTTGTCCCACCCTCTCGAGGGCTGGTGGAAATGGGTCTGGCAAGGACCATGCGAACCAATCAGTATGAAGCAGAATGGCTATTTGAGCTGAAGAGCATGGTCTCGCGACGCCTTGAGAAGCTAGATGAGTTTCCTATCGAAAATCGGATCACTCTTGCAACGCTTAGGGCGCTCTATGACCAGCACAAGCGATGGATGAAGAGGCGGAGCCGCAATGAAACCAATCCCAGTCAAGACACGGCGCGAGATAAGGGTCGAGACAAGGATAGGGACACGGACAACGAGAAAACCCATGAAGCCCTCGACGCCTTTTGGAAGGACCTTGTGAAATATCTTCGAAAAGAGAGCTTGTACGTCCCTGATGGGATTCCTAAAGAGGAGTCGAACCGAAAGCAAACTGTTCAAGGGGGGTCACCTCCGGATCCTCCTGCTTTCCCCTCAGTCCATGAAATTTTGGCAAGAAACTGGATGGCTGCCCAGTTTAATATGGGGACGATCGACTTGTGGAAGTTTTTGGTGAATTCAAACACGGGTCTTGTCCACATCCCCGGTATACGGGGACAAATCAGTGACATTCTGGAAGATTGGAAAGCCATGGAACATCTGAGGTACATCAACGCCTTCTCCCCGCAGCGCGTGCCTACCGGGCTGGTAATGTTGGGGACGATCATTACTCCACGGATTGCTCGGTATTTTGTTCAGGAGCGTCTTCAGAATCTTTCGCAAAACGATTTTCGAATGGAGGGCAGGGAGCGAGTTACTTTCATATGGGCGCTTGCTGTTCACTATGCTTTTGAGGTTGAGAAGGCTCAAATCCTGGCGTTGAACAGCTGTGCATATTCTTCGGAGCTGTACGCCGCTGCGTTTTCCACGAAGGCATCCTACGTGCCATTAATACCAAAGTGGCTTGAGAGGGTTCTTGGCGATGGTGATGAGCTTCCTTATGATCACGATGGAAAGGACGATTCAGGTATGTTTCGATTTAGGCCGGGGAACAGGAGAAAAAGAGAAAGCAAGAAAAAAGCCAGCCATGAGAAAGCCGTACTGACACAAACCAGCACCGGCCGAGCCGGAACCACAAATCGAGGTGGAACAGGATCCGGGCCAGGGACAGGGGCCCATAGACCTAAGTTTTATCATGGAACTTATGGACTCAAGCCAAGAAAGCCCGAGATCGTCTCACGATGCACTAGTCCGCAACGCAGTAGCGGCATTCTCGGCTCCTCCTCTTCTTCTTCCTCCTCCTAGAGAGCCATCCCCGGAGAATGCAGGGCCGGAGCAGGAGGAAGATGCTCAAGAAGATGGTGACGAGGTGATGGAGGATGCGGAAGATGCAGTTGATAATATGGAGGAGAGAGTCCAAGGATTCCATTACTGGTGGCTGAGCTCCTTGAACGACGAGTTGTGGCAGCAGCTGGTGCAGAGGCACGGAGGATTCGTCGATGAAAGTACGGGGATGCGACGAACTCACCGAGAGATTCCGCCTGGCGTACGAAGGGCTTTTATGGCAAGAGTCCAACAGGCGGCACAGGAGGAAAGCGATTCGGAAACGGATGGAGGAGTATCGAATATGTACGTGGTGACCACCTCTATGTCTCCCTTGCTTCTCTTTTCCGTATTATTTTCGTTTTCTTCTCTACTCTCTCCTCTCCAATTTTCCTTCCCTAATATGATTCTGCTCTCACTTTTACTACGTCTTCCCCTTTTCGTGGCCTTTAAGAGCAAACCTCACTAAGAAATCCAAGACGTCAAACCCTAAAGGAGAAACACATATTCCCCTACCCCCATCCTTTTCAATCATCGCCATGGCTGACACAAGATGGATACTACAGTAAGAAGAAGTCGATAAAGAACACATTCCGGTGCATATTCTACCGCGATATCGGCAACGGGCAGCGCACAAACGCCGTGACGACGAATTCCTTCCGCGAGTTCATGGCCGCCATCGGCTGGAGCTCCGTGCCGAACCAGGGATCTATGCTCCGGTTCACGTACGACGCCGGGAGGGGCCTCTTCCCGCCGTCCCAGCTTAGCAGGCACCAGTTCGTGATCCATATGCCGCATGCGTCAGATGGGAGGGCGTGGCCGGCTAGGCTTATCGACAGTGCTAGGCAGAGGTTGAAGACTTTGAAGATTGATTATCACAGTATTATCAAGTATTATTCCTTTCAGAGTTGACGTGTCTTGTTTCTTTTCTATGTATATGCATTTCCTTTCCCTTTACTCTTCTTATCTTTTTCATTTCGTTTCCCCCCCCCTTTTTTTTTTCCTTTTTTTTGTAAAAAACAAAGATATCTAGGACCGATCTAGGGCGTTACAAGGTTGGGTGTTGGCTAGCTTGGACTCGGCACAAGGAGTGTGTAGTTTAGAGTATGGTGTGGTGAGATTAGGGATACGGCTTTGATGTTGGATTCTGTCTGTTCCATGAAGGGTGAGAGATAAGGATCAACTTGCTATCGCGCTGTTTTCCCATTTCCCTGCGGACTTCCTCATGCCGCCTCGGCTGTTTTGGTCCGCTCTTGTGGGTGTCTAGTAAGAGTGAAAGAAGACATGAATTGAGGAATGTACATTACTTGGTACGACTGGAAAAGACATGTTTGAATCTTGAGTCATAATCATCAGAGCGTTATTAGACCAAGCCAACAATAAACCCCCAAAAACCACACTCGAAGAACGGAAACCCACGTCGACGATTCCAAAGAACGGCATCGAGCCGGAAGAGAGAACGAAAAAGAATACCACCACCGACTTCACCGAATCGTAAACTCGCTAATCTCCACCAACCCCGTTTTTATCATGTCCAGCACCTCCCCGTCCATCATTCCATGAACATAGCATTCCCCGACAAACTTGTACGTCCCTCCCAAATTCCTCAAAACGTATAATACCTGCCCGCCAAGAAGAACAAAGACTTGGTCCCCCTCACGCACGCACTGCGGCACGAGCGCAAGTCCATCCGCCGACCAATCCTTTTGAACGACACGCGCCAAGCGCCGTCCCGAGCAGGCCATGAGTGCGTCCTCCGGCGACGACGAAGCCGTGGTCTTTGACCCATTTATCGAGGGCGGAGCAGTGGCTGGGGTGCGGATGTCCTGATCGATGTCGGCGACGATGAGGCGGTTGAAGGCCTCGAGTTCGGTTTCTCCCGTAAAGTATGTCGTGGATCGGAGGGACGAGCGCCAGTTATTCATCACTGTCGTTTTCCCCGGTTCAAGCACAGGTTGGATATCGTAGAGGAAGCCGACGCGGAACCCCTTGACTCGTAGGGAGCGGCCATCGATGGCGGCGACCGTTGATACGTCTATCCCTAGGCTGAAGAGTGTCTCGGCCGAGCCGCTGGCACTGTACACGCAGCATTCGGATTTTTGTCGACCGGGCCGCGGGGTCGACGCTTCATCGTCGAGGAGTTTCTTGAGGGGTACGTGGTATCGGTTGCGGTAACGCCAGTCGGGGAGCCACGAAGGAAGTCCCGTCATGCCGCCTTCGGGAAGGCCGTCGGCGCCGAGAAAGTCCAATTTTCCCTGGTACCCGGACGTCTCGAGCTGGTATTGCACTACGTCAGTGTAGACCTCGACGATGTCCTTGCTGTAGTCCGCCAGGAGATGCCATAATCCCCTAGGAGAGGCCATGCCGAGGACACCGTAGACTTTGTCTCGCGCGTCGGTCGCATCATAATGGCGACAGGACATTAGCATACTTAGTAGCTCGCTCTCTGAGCCCTCGGCGCCTCTTTGCGACCGCAAGGTGTCTAGTGTGTAAACGTAGGGCGATATCCCATATACCCTTGTCGCGGCATCCTCATCCTCCTGTTCATTTATGCCCATCAAGACAGCGAACGTGACAACCTCATCCAAGTCCACCTTGTCATCGCCGCATACCAACCAAGTCGGTACTCTAGTACTCGCCTCCTGGGCAACCCACACACGCGACCACCATTCACGATCGAACAAAGCCTGGACAGACCTCCATGTCGCCTCGTCCCCGTCCCCACCCTCGCACAACATCAACTCGTCCGCAAGAAGCCTCGCAGCCCATCTGGGCACCGTGTCGTCCCTGAGATCCGCGGCGTTCGTCATGCGCCGGTACCTATCCATGACGACGCGGATCTTGTCGAAGGCAAGCGAACTCTCGTCCGTCGCCGGGCCCAGCCAAGCGAAGATGGAGGCGGCGCTGGTATAGATAGTGGACATTTGCGCGACCTGCGCGCTCTTTTCGCCATTGTCGGATTGGTTGATGCAGATCGCGTCGACCCAGAGGAGGTTCGTAGGCCTTACGCGATTGCCGTTGGTAGCGTTGGCGACATCTGCCTTGGCTTTGGGCAACTCATCCCGGTAGCGCCGGAGGGCGGCATCTAGATTGTGAGTAATTTGAAATGTTTGGCCGTCGACGAGCATGGGGACGGTATCTTCGGGATTTCCCCATGTATATGAGAGCGCCGTGTAAGGCGCTATCATGTCGGGATTGACTAGCGACTGGAGGAAGACCCGGACGGATATCGCATCGTCCCGGTTCTTCGCGGGTAGAACTTCGACGAGGCGAATCTCGGACGACGCATCCAGCGGCGCATGTAGAAATGAAGACTGCAACATGATTAAACAAGCTGGCAGCAAAGAACGATTCACCAAAAAAATAAATATAAATATAAAAATAGTATTCACGCAAGGCTCAACACAATGGGGGTATCACGACAGCTCGGTGAAGGAGGGGAGCCACATCACGGGTAGGCAGCAAGCAACAACCCGGTTGGGAACGGGAACAGGGAAGCAAGGAAGCGCAAACGCCATGGTTGGCAATCCGTGATCTAAAAATGGGACGGCAGCGGATACCGAAGTATTAAGACTAAGCTGAGGGAAAGGTAGCAGAGCCATGGTCTTATTAGTCCAGCTGATATTACTATCACATCACATCACATCAGTGACACTCTGCGGTGACAGATGCGACTGTCCAATCCCGCTGGAGGGACGGGTAAGTTCGAATCTGCGCGAAAGAGTCCGTGGGTGCTTTAGTGTTGACGTGTCGACGGATGCGACGCTGGGCTTTCCGGGAAGAGGGGAGAGGAGAGGAGAGGAGAGGTTGGGAGGGGACGGCGAAGAACGGAGAGAAGCGAATAGGAGATGCTGGTGGACATCGGTGGGGAAGGAGGGAGGGAGGGGCAGGTCAAGGTGTGGGGTTTATTTTGCGGTTGGCAGCAGCTGTGGTCGCGTGTACATACAAATAGGATTATTCCTCCATTTTGGGAAGTCTCCAAATAAGAAGTGCATGCATCACCACTTCAATCGCCCAATCCTTTTGCGACAGCTTGCCCAAGAGCTCACATCGACGAATTCCAATTGCATAAAGTGGAAAAAGACGCGTAAATTCGGAAGCCGAGCCAAATATTACCGTTATTAGTTCCATTAGCGAACCTATTCACGACTCCCGCACGCGATCTATCCTCCAAATCTCTACGACGCCTGGTCCCTCCCTCCTTGCACGCATCGAGGCCCCGTCCCGGAATGCCTCCTGTTCGGGGGCGTCGAGGTGGTCGACGAGGTGGTCGCGGTGGCAGACCCTCCAAGTCCCGCCCCTCCGATGCCGAATCCCCCTCCCTCCCCATCGAAGAACCTCCCCAACCGCCCTTCTTCAACACAACCTTCTCCGTCCACCGCGTATCCCCTCTCCACCTTGGCGAACAATCAGACCACGGCGCCATGCTCCGAACACTCAGCGAACGTCTCCGCGACACCCTTATCGGGGATGTCGTGCGCGGCGTGTACGTCGGACTCGACCCGACACATACGGGCGAACTAGGCCAGGCGGGGAGTCTCGAGAGCGTGAATCTGCGCTGGATACGCGTCAGTGACGTGATTTCCAAATTCGACCTCGACAGGCGACCGCCGAGCAGAGATCTGAGCTCCGATGCGCCGCTTGAGAGCGGCGACGGGTTAGGTGTGCTAGGGATGAGGAGGGGGATTTGGATTGATATTCAGTACGAGAACGCGGCGTGTACGGGTATGCTGCTTCCTGATTTATCGAGCCGGGAGGATGAGAGGGATGGACTGCAGGAGCAGATGTGGGTGTCTGAGGGGCGAAAAACGAGGTCGAAGAGGAAGAGCGGGGTTGATCCGTCACACTTTTTGCATCTCCCGCTTTTGATGCTGAGGATGCCGACGCCGTTGAAGAATATTGTTGTCGAGTGGTTGAGTGGCGTGTTTGATTGTCGTATCGGCCCGTTGAGCTTGGGGACGCGGTGTCTTGTGCAGGTCTGGGAGACGTGGTTGAAGGCTGCTCTTGTGCCCGACCACGGGGCGCTTGCGAAGGAGGTAGTTATCACTCTCGGATTCTCGCTGCCGCATCTTGAGGAGGAGGTCGCTCTCGATGAAAACGGCGAGGAAGACGAGGATGGGGACCAGCCGAAGGGCAAAAGTGTCCAGCAGGGTCTACGGACACTGGAGATCTCCATCGAGCCAGGCGACATTGAAAAATTTGTTTGGGCAGGCGAAAAAATTGCCGAAGATAAGATCCAGGTGCAACCCACACCGTGGACGGGAGACGCTCGAACGAGAAAGATACTGGCGGGAGGACACGACGAGGATGGCTGGGGTTGGAAGACAGGAGACGAGGCGGATCAGCAGCAACAGCCGTTCATCGATGCGCTCGCTTACTACCTGGATCATCACCTCGCGCTAAACTTGTTTCACCCGAGCGTGCGGATAACGAAAATCGCCTCGCCCGGGTTTGTGCTGACGGACTCGAGGGTTAAAGTGTTTGATACGACGGATGCCGAGTCGGTGTGTCACTTGCTGGCGGATATTACAAAGAGGAGTCTCGGGCCCGAACTGCCTCGGGTGTTTTAATTCATCTGATGGGTACTCTACTCAGGCGCCGAAACCTATTTCAAATGATGATTGTACGAGTAATGTTTAGGGAAAGTAAAGGGAGCGCGGCGCTACGGTTGAGATGCTGGGACCCCTTGGGCAGGCATTGGTATTCACATGAATTGAACTCTTCATCACTCTTTATTGCTTCATCAAGGGTGGAAGAAACACCGTTAATTCCTTCGTGATTCAATTTAACCAGAAATTTCACTGATCCAAACCCAATCCTAATCCAAATTTGATCGTACAAAGTCATGCCTTTCCTGAATTACTTCCTCGAAAGCCCAAAGAAGCTCCTCCTCCCCAAACTGCCCGTCTTCGACGCCCTCATCGACCCCGTTCGACTCGCACTGCTAACGCTAACACTCCCCTTATCCACCGGCCCGGAATCCACTGCACCCGCCGCACCATGTCCCTCATCAACATGATGCTGCTGCTGCTCATCCTCGTCCCCCGTTACCTCGGGCCGTTCGCCTTCCTAGCATTGTATAACGTGTTCGCCCGCCGGCGCCGCAATCTCGTAGTCGAGGGTCAATTTGACGCTCTTGCCAGCCTTGAGGTTCACCTCCCACGAGATCTCGTTACCCTTCCTCAGCAGGGCGGTGGCCTTGCCCCAGTCCTTGTTCTCAGAACCCTCGCGACCAGGTACGCCTGAGGCGACGGCGGAACCACCCGATACGAGACCGCGTGGCGAGAGGATGTCCACGCGGAGACGCTCGTCCTCGGAAATGGGGACTTGGTCGAGGACGTAGAGCGTGGCGGCCTTTCCGGCAGCGGCCTTGGTATTCGTAATCGTCACGGTACGCGTGTAGATGGAGCTATCTTCCTTGGAGAACAAGCCAGAGGTAGACCGGCGGACCTCGGGCTTGGGATACACCACGCGAATAGCAGGGTCGATACCGAGGCTGAGCACGAAGGACTCTCCGGCACTGCAGCGAGGCAGACGCGTTCGACCCATGAAGCTCCCGTCGACGGTGAGGCCCGCGGGACCGCGCAGGAGGGTCAGCTTGCTCGCGTTGCGGAGCTTCGCCTTGAGGTAGGCCACGGGCTTGTACTTGGCCACGACGGTGTGGTTGAAGACAACGTTGGAGAAGTTGATGCGCGCGATGCGCTGCTTCGAGGCGCGGCTGCGCGGCGCGAGGGTTCGCTGCCCGGGGAGGTCGTAGGTGGTCGTGAGGCCGGTTTCCTCCATGGCGGAATCCTGGAAGTCGAGTTCGGGCGAGTCCTCGAGCATGGTCTTGTCGTCGCCGTCGCCGTCATCCGCACCACCTGCCTCTTCTTCCTCGCCACCCGAGGAATCACCACCACCACCGCCGCCGCCGCCGCCGACCCAACCACCAGGCCCGCCTCGGCGTGCAGAGGCGGTCGCGCCGTACGCAGTAGGGGCAAAGCTGGAGGAGACCCTCTTCTTCTTCGACTTCATGACAGAACCCGGCCGCGCAAGTGCCGGGGGTGGAGGAATGGGAGCAGATATGCCCTTGCTGTACGCCTCCAAAAGCGGGCCCTTGTTCCTGTATGCGTCGGGCTGCAGCGCATTCTGGGCGTTGAGCTCCACGGCAGCAAGCTGCGCCTGCTGGGCCATGTTGATCCTGTTTTTCACGTACCCGACATTCTGTGCCTGCTGGGCCGCGAGCGCACCGCCGGGCTCGTTCTCCCAGAGGCCGAAGAGTTCGGCGCGGGGCTTCTGCACCCTCTCGTGCTTGTGGCGCTGAATCTCCCAGTCCACCTGCTCCTTGCGCTCCTCTCGACTATGCAGGATATCGCTGGCGAAGACGCCCGAGTTCCTGTTGCCCAGCTTGACGTGCCAGGGGACGAGGGTCGGGAGCGCGTCTTCGAGGCCGGCGAAGGTGGTTTGCGAGGTGGACAGGATGATCTTGGCGTTGCGCCAGGTTTCCGACGTCGTGTTCGTGAGCTTAGCCTCGAAGGAGAGGTTCGCTGTGTTGTTGATCGTCGAGAGTTGTAGGTCGTAGCTGGGCGCCCAGAAGGCAGAGGACGTGACGTAGGTGATGAGGAGGTCGCACTTGGCCGAGGAAGAAGAGGACTCGCCCGTCTCAGCACCTACGGCCTGGTCCTTTTCCTTGAGGAGCTGGAGATCGGCCTCGCTGGCGACGGAGCTACGGCGCGAAGACACTGGCGTATAGGCCGAGGCGTCGAGGGTGATCGTAGCGGTGTAATGGAACTTGGGCCAAAACGTCGCGCGCTCCTTCTTGATCCTCTCCTTCTCGCGTTTCTTATCACGGCGTTTCGCAGCCCGCCTCTCGGCTA
Source organism: Scedosporium boydii (assembly GCA_002221725.1). Lineage (NCBI taxonomy): Eukaryota > Fungi > Ascomycota > Sordariomycetes > Microascales > Microascaceae > Scedosporium > Scedosporium boydii. The sequence continues at coordinate 13,608 of NJFT01000328.1, read as the reverse complement.
GTTTCGCGTGCGCTGCGCTCCGCTTCGCCACGCCCTTGGCCCATTTCTTCTTCTCCTTCCCCTCGAGCTTGGCCACCTCGATCCTCTCTTTTTCGACGTCCTTCAACTCCTTTTGTATGCGGCGCAGCTCGAGGGTCCCCTCCTGATGGTCACGGAACACCTTTTCGCGCTCTTCGCGGTAGGTGTCTAGGCCTTGTTCGATGACTACGTTGCGCTTCTTGTCGAGGGAGTTTCCGTAGGAGTCGAGGATCTTGAGGCGCCTGTCGGCACTCGCGATCTTTTCCCGGGCGCGAGCCTGCTCGTCGTTTAGGAGGGTAACCTGGTCCTCAAGGGCTTCGAGCTTGCCATCGTAGCCGAAGTCGGGCTTGTCCTCGGCGTCGAAATCCGAGAGGGAATCGCTGTCATCTTCTTCAGAGGGATAGTGGTCTTCGAAGAGCTCGAGGTTGGCGACGAGGTCGACGGAGATGTCGGAGATGGTGGCTGAGCCGGTGCCTTCTACTTTTATGGAGTCTTCGTCGAGGGTCGGGGTTAGGCCCACGATGGTGATTTCGTTGAGGCCGGGCTGGAGAGAAGAAGCTGTTAGAGACGGAGAAGCAGGTAGATGGGGCTGAAGCGGAGATGTGGTTGAGAGAGGGTGAGGATCGAAGTGAGAGTGGAACTTACAGTGAGCTGGAGATCCTTGATCTGACGGACGATTTGGGCGCGGGATGGAAAGAGGGTGACGGATTTTGTTTCCAGGTCTCGCAGGTGGAATTCCTGCTTTGCGATGTTATCCATCTTGTTGGCCTCCCGTGTGTGTCAGTCCACTTCGCTGTTCTCGATGATTTTTGTTCCGGGTGAAGATGGTTCAGAGTGAGAATCTTCGAATTGGTTCCCAGTTACACGTAGAATTGGGTCTATGACAAGAACAAGATCATGAGCCCAGGGAGGAGGGGTGAGCTTGATCTAAATACACCTAGATCGTATGGTAGGACTTGTCCCTCCTCTCCCCACCTCCATGTCTCTCATGCCAGCTTCAATCCAGGGCCAGCAGCACAAAGTAAGCTCGGAGCTCTTGTTTGTTTGAGCTACTGCCTGGCGAAGCACCGTCTCAGCTTGGCTGCCTGCAAGAACGAACCGGCTCCCCCCCAACACGGTTGCATTGAAGGGTTACTTCGTCTGGAGCTATGCCGTTCGTGGTATGATGGGACCATCAGCCTCAGCGCCACGCAATTTTATCTGGTTGCCTCCCACGCTGGATTTCCTTCGCACTTTCAATACGAAAAGCAAACCTGAAAACGTTCCAGAACACATTTGATGGAGAAGCCAATCTTTACTTTGTTTGCACGCCACCAAGACATCGGCACCGTTTGCTCTGGATTCATGGCTCCGTGCTCTTTTTTCCATTTCATCCACGCCAAGAGAACGCGGACAGTTTAAGATGCTCAACCATTGTCAGGCGGGGAAACGTCTCCCCATCCTCGGGGCTGAAGTTCTCGTTCCTGGCATCATTAAAGTCCTAAGCTAGGGATGGTCCTGTTGATGTCGCTAGGTTGCGGTAATTGGTTGAAGCTGGCAGGCATCAATTGGATCGGTTTCACCACATCGCCCTACCAGGCACACCATTTCATCTTTTCGAGGCTCGGAAGAAGCCATTCTCTTAGCTAACTGAGATTATCTGGTGCAGCGGACTCACCGGCGAAGTAAACTAAACTAGCAGAGGAGGCAACACTTATCGTATGACGAAGCCTGGACGGATGCGGCTCTAGGCACCCATGGACTAAGACTTATTTTGTGGGGAGATCCGAACGGTGATTGCACAGTGCCAAGTTGAGACGGGTGATGATTCCCCAGCACAAGACATGCCAGACCGAGAGCAGGAGTGCCCATGAAGCAAGCATCACAAGTCCAAGATTCCAATAAGTGACGTGTGTCTATTCTCCTATTTTTTCAATCGCAGAAAGAAAACATCCCAGCTCGAAACGATTGTGTTATTAGTGCTGTGGTGTTGGCAATCCGAAGAGAGGATTTCGAGCGATCAGGGAGAAAGGAAACGTGAAGAGGCTAGGAGTAACCATAGATCCTGTCATAGGATGTGGGTTGAGAGAGTAGACGGAGTGAAGTGGTCAACGTTGCCATTGCTGCGTCGGAGGGTCATATCTAGATCCCGACTCAGTGAGGTAAAAGTAAAACTGACCGATGCTATCGAAGGACATCCGATATAGCAGTCACATTGGTTTCAATGTCTACTGCTTGCCGCTGCATCCGTTTCCGCCCATCGAGTGAGTTCGGCATGTTCACTTAGCAAGAAGTACGGGGGCTCACGAAATCGGGATCGACCTGATGGTCATGTCGGTATTTGTGACTGAAAAAGATGATAATTTCAGACACTTCTTCTCCTGTATTGAAGTTCCAGATGCGGACGAAGGAGCAAGTAGTATCCGGGGCTGCTAATCCACCCTCGGCTCGTCTGTGATCTCAATTGAGCTACTCGTCTGATGACTGTTGTACCCTGGTGAGAAGACTCTGTAAACCAGAGGACATGTGCAGTCTCTCGGGGCTGTTATGCGATTGACGTGTTGAGATTGTTCATTTTGTAAACTGACTGGACATGAAGTGTATCGGCGACACCCAGTTATGAGTCGACCAGCGTTGACGAGAAGGAGCGTAGTCAGTACGAAACAGTTCTCTTAGATACCATTCTGAATAGAACGTGACTGGAGTTGATGACTTCAATGATGTTAGATTGATCACAACCTGTAAACTTTTCATCCATTCCAGGCAAACACTACGGACTCAACGACATGTATCGTCATTGCCGAGCAATCCTTAACAACCGTGGCACTGGGAGGAGGTTGTCTCCCAAGACAAACTGAATAAGTTTGTCACACGAACCAACACAAGGACTATCCTCACGAGACTCCCAACGATAATATAAAAGAAGAGAATGTAGTCCATACGGGGTGAGGCGAGATGGTGCTGCCAACCCTCAATCTTCCAAAAGCCGTCTGATAGAGAACCAACTACTCATCGCAGGTCTCTTACCTGTCTACGATCTTTTTTCATCTACAACTTACGATACTACACTACATAAGCTTAACCTTGCCCATCTTCGTGGTACCGATATTGCCGAGTTGTCTTTGTTTCTTGAATTCCCGAGCGAAAAATGAATAGACGAAGGGGGGCTCCTGCTCCTCATCGACAACCGCTGTATGCTCCGAGACTACATCGCCAGGTTCCCGGGATACCTCAAGATGCCTACGCACACAATACGAGCGCCTTCCAGAGATACAACGTCGTCCATCCAAACGATCCAGGCGAACGTATAGGAGAAATGAACCTTTACCAGCGTGCCGCCCGCCCCGGCATGGACACCCATGACCCCAGGGTAGGTCGGCCGCCCCGACTAGCACGCCAGCGACGAGGCATACGCGACATTCCTCCCTACGGAGGTCGCCGGGCAAGGGACAGGAACGACATAGTCGACGTCGTCTTCCCCCACGGCAGGCAGTACGCCGTTCGCCGCGCCGACATGGCCCATTTTCTCCCCCGCGTAGCAGCCAACGTCCCTCTGCACCGAGACCACGTCCACATCCGGACGCTCCTCACGGACGGTCTCCGGTTCCGATTCCCTCCCGAGCTAGATGCAGACATCTCGCTCGACTTGGCCCTCGAGATTCTCTTCAACGGTCTCCAACGCATGGCGCATGGCGAAGAATCCGTAGACCTTTTCTACAACGAGGAGTTTTCCCATCTTGATCATTACGACAACCCTGTTGGCGAGATGACGAGGATTGTGGGAACCGTGTATGCGCTGTGCGTCGTGTTGGATTTGGATAGGGAACTGGGGTGCTCGGATCCACTCGCTGGGCATATTGGTCACTTTATGATTGAATTGCTGGCGTGGTTGGGGACGGCGGAGGGTCGCCACGAGGGGGAATGGGCGCATTTGTTGGCTTGCATCGTGATGGCTGGGTATATGAAGGTGTTTAGGAGGACGATTGGGAGTCTTGACGTGTTGGAGCAGTTGTGGGATGAGTTAAGTTGGGAGGCGAAGGAGGATGTGGTGGAGTCTTTGAGGGACCAGGTTGAGATTAGGGGCGAGGGATCGGATGCGCAGCGGATGCTTGGGGCGTTGAACCATTTGGGGGTGTTGGGGGTGTTTTGAACTCGGTGGCAAGTTGCAGCGCGAAGGTGGCCGTTTCTGCGGTGGAGGTTGGAGATGTTGACCGAGTTGGGCTGGAGTTTTCGGTGCCCAGTATCTCGGAAACAGTCTATTGATTTAGACCAGCTGAGAAGAGCAAGGATCCTCGAAAATATCCCCATAGGTCGGAGAAGCCGTACTCGACGTCCAATAAAATTCCATGTTCAATACATCTTGCTTCCAAGCTCCCAGCTTCACAGATGTTGTGCAGGAACAGATGTGGGCAGGCACTGGACGTAAAGGGATCCACGACATCTCGTACTAGATCAGTGTGTGTCTTGTAACTTCAATCAGAATATGACCTGGCAGTAAGACACCGAACTGTGCGATTCATTCTGAGATATCGTCAGTGTCCTAGAGGCTAGAATTAGCATTCTCCGCCTCGCCTTGTACCTAAGCTCAAGCGGTGAACGAATAACATGGGTGGCCAAGAATTAAGTCCAAGCTGTGCAAGAAGAAGAGCCTCTCTGCATACCGAGGATGTGTGGATGTGTCTGCATGTTCTCAGCTGGTCTTGGGCGTCTTGGGGGTCTTCGCTGCAGGTCGCACGCAGGAAAACACGCAGAACCTGGCATCACGCCCCGCCCCGAACCGAGTTTGGTCGAGTCAATTGGCCTGCATCACCGCATTTGACGTCTTGGTCCGAGCCTTTTTCCCAGCCACCCAGAATATTTGCATCATGCGTCAGGCGTTTATTTTCCAACCTCAATCCAAACCCCTTTTTGCTTTTCCTCTCTCTCTTTCTTCTCTTTCCTGTTCTTTTGTCCGTCCCCGTTCTTCATCCTGTCTTATAACCCCGCGATAAATTGTGTGGACAATCGTGGACTTGACCTCGACTCTTCAGAAGCCAAGTCTTTAATTTCGGCAGACCCCAGGACGCCATCCATCGCTCCGGGCTGGTCCGTTCCCCCATCTTCAAGCTCCCCCCACCTTCCCCCAATCTCCTCAATCCAAAACGTCAATCTCAAAACCCGACCGAACAAAATGTCTACCCAACCCCCATCTCACTACTCCTCCCACCCAATGGATCCCCCCTCAATGTCCGGCGCCCTCCCCTCCCCCTCCGCCCAATACGGCCCCCCTCCCGGCCCTCCTCCCCCGGGTCCCCAACGTCCCCCCTCCGAGGCTCAAATGCTCGGCCCCGCCGGCCTCGAACAACTCTCCTCCCATCCCTCCGACCTTCCGCCGCGTCCGCCCCGCGATGACCGATACCAAGCCACCGATCCGTTCCGTCCGCAGAGAATATACAGCGATCCGGGGCCGCTCGCGCCGCCTCCCTCTATGACGCCCATGCTCTCGGCGACGACACAGGATATCGCCACCATCCGCGCCAATACCCAGTACGGGCTCAAGGAGTTCGTCGAACTAGTCAAGAGGCGCCAGAATGCGCCGCCGGGGAGCACGGCTAGCTCGGATATCGACTCTAAGCTTCGCGCTTCGGGGGGCTTGTTGGTGAAGGATCTCAGGGCTTTGAGGATTGAGCTCCGGGAGGTTGTGAGGTCGAAGGAGAGTCATCGGTGGAGGCGCTGGCTTGTCGGTGGTGCCATGTAAGTCCTTTTCTACCTCCCTCATGATTTTCCTCCTGAGCTTCTCATCCATACACCAGAGCAAAGGCTAACAAAAACATAACACAGGGCCACGTTCTTCCCCGCCGTAAAAGCCATCCTCCGCATCGTCACCCCCTCCTCTACCTCCACCTCCCTCACCACCACCACAGCCGGCACCGCCACGTACTCTCCTTCGTCCCAACAACACTACCACTACGACCTCGAGCACGCCTCCAACGACACAGAATACGCCTTCCACCGGAGCAAAACCCTCCTCCAACGTATCCGATCCTCGGTGCTGGGCCGCGGTGGCGTGGCCGCTTCCTTCGCGTTTTTCGTCTTCGCGGCGCTGTACGTTTTCCAGAACGAGGTGGCGCTGAGGGTGGCCAAGACGCTTTCGAGGAGGGTCAAGAAGTTGCTGAATAAGGTGGAAGACGGGGGCTTTGAGGTTGATGAGAAGGATTTGAAGACTTTGGAGGGGTGGAGGTGGAGGGTTTTGTTGTGGGGGAGGTGAGAGGGTCATCGGTGTTGAAGATTCATTTTAGGTTCTTTTCCTTGTGTTCTTTCTCTTTGGCATGGGACTGGGTTTTTCTTTGTTGCTGTATGTTGCATGGTTACCATATAAGATGAGATGCATAATATGTATATGAGTAGATGAAGATGTCGTTTTCTTATAGATTGATTCGAGAGAACTTCAAGGACCCTTGATAGAGAGCCGGGGAGGGACATACAATTGTAAGAGACTTGATGAGTGATGTTTACTCAGTATGCCAAGATCAGGACTTACCGAGGAGCTGAGGTTTTGGCGAGCTTGATGAGAGACCATCATGACGACGAATCTCATGTCTAAAGTCCTCATCTCGGTTGCTCCTTCCCTCCCATCAACCATGAAGCGGATACCAGTGGCATTAGATATTCGCACTGTAAATAAGGAACCTAAAACTCGCCGTACCCCAACTTTATAGGGCTTCTAAATACAGTGTGAGAATTATAATAACACCATGAGAAAGCTGCCCTCCCTGACGTCAGAACCAGCACCAGCAGCTCCTTCTCAAAGCTCAAAGGTCGAAGCTCTCACCAAACATCCTCATCAAATCTAATTGATCCGTCAAGCCTCAATTGAGTCTCATTTCTCTTAAGGATTACATCCGTGCCAGTCCACCTTAACCGCCAGATCGACAAACACTCTAAAGAGAACACATAAAAATGTTGGCGGGGACGAAGCGCCCTCACTCGCCGCCCCCAGAAGATCCCAACGGCATACCTACTACCCCAGGGCTCAATCATCGCCAACGATCACAAAGACCCCTCCAACCCAGCGTAGAAGCAGACACATATTATCGAAATCTCTACGCGACAGAACCTGACTTTAGACAGCTTGCCAGAGAAGATGCGGACTTTGCGAAAGTGTACTGCAGCCCACTCTCTCACTCGCCTTGTATGCGAAGACTTTCCTTTTTTCCACTGACACCGAGTTGTAAAATAGTCTGAAACACGGCCAGATCGACTTCAACGATCCCCGGTCCGTCGTCCAGCTCACAAAGACTCTACTCAAGTCCGATTTTGGACTGAAGATCGAGCTACCGCCCGATAGGCTGTGTCCGCCTGTCCCCAATCGACACAACTACATCCTCTGGCTCAAAGACCTCCTCGACACGACATCCTACCAAGATCCAAAGGATCAATTCGTTTGCGGTCTGGATATCGGCACTGGCGCAAGTTGCATCTACCCCCTCCTAGCCTGTACGCAAAGACCCTGGACCTTTGTCGCAACCGGTAAGCTACTCCAATTCCTCCTCGTTTCCTCCCCCATCTAACAACCTACAAAGACATCGATGAAAAAAGCCTCTCCTACGCGGCCAAAAACATCAAAGCCAACTCTCTCAACTCCAGAATCGCCCTCCTCAGCCGCACCTCGACAGACACCCTCATCCCACCTTCCATGCTCCCCCTAACCTTCACCATGACAAATCCTCCCTTCTACACCTCCGCCGCCGAGCTCTCATCCCTCGCCCAGAAAAAGTCCCGCCCCCCACACACGGCTTGCACCGGATCACCCTCGGAGATGGTCACGGAGGGAGGTGAAGTAGCCTTCGTCAAACGCATCTTCGACGAGTCCCTCTTGCTGAGGGAACAGGTACGGTGGTATACGGCCATGTTAGGGAAGCACTCCAGCGTGGAGGTCGTCGTGGACATGTTGAGGGGGAAGGGGGTGGACAATTACGCCGTCACGGAGTTTGTGCAGGGATCGAAGACGATGAGGTGGGCTGTAGGTTGGAGTTTTGGATCCATGAGGCCTGATGAGGGGGCATGTAGGGGGATGAGCGAGCCTGCGTGGTGTAAGGTGTTGCCACCGAGCGTGGTGCATGAAGTTTTTACGGTAAAGGTGGGTGAAGTAGATATTGGCAAGCTTGCGGGGGCGGTGAGGGAGCTCGGAAGCGGGCTGGAGCTGATCTCTTGGGCGTGGGATGAGAAGGAGCTCGCGGGGCTGGGGAGGGCGAGGCAGAACGTTTGGAGTAGGGCGTGGAGGAGGAAGAAGATGCGTGCGGAGAAGGGAGACACGGGTGTTGATGTCCGGACGAAGGTCTCCGCTGAAGGGAAGGAGGAGGGGAATGTTTGTGCCATTGGCTTTAGGATATCGGTCATTGCGGGGAGGGAGGACGTCAAGATTATATGTAGGTGGATGGAGGGACATGATGTTTCGTTGCTTGAGAGCCTCTTGGGCTTTTTGAGGACGAGATTGAGCGCGATGCTCAAGTAAGTATCTGTCCGTGGACTGTACAGCCTTGTTGAGGCAAATGTGAGAATCAATGATACCCATTTAGAGCTTTGCCGTAGACACACAGGTTTTAAAACATAGAAAAACGTTCACATGAGTAGGGGATATCACAATACTATCAACACTGTTCCGCACAACGACCCAATCGCGCCGGCAACCCACTCCCGCGTTTCCAGGCACCAACAAGCCATTACCAAGACCCGGGAAGTCTAAACCAGAGTGGTGATCAGAGAGTATACAATCAATGCGATGGTGCTCACCAATCTGAGCTCTCGGCCCCCGTAAATTAAACAGTCCTCATCGCCTCATCACCCATGAACACCAGAAATTCAAGCCTGTCCCTCAAGCACGAACTCGGTGAGTAGCCCTCAGCTTAAAGTCATCCGTAACGCAACACACCGTATCCCTAAGTGTCATCGGCGCGTTTTCAATCGTAAAATCAAACCGTTTGAACAACTAAATCACCCCCGTCAGCCGATACTATATTCTTTGCTTGTGCTGGAAATGCGTCCTGTCTTACCTCGACAAACACCTTGTTTAGCTCCATAAACGCAACGGTCCTCCCAATACACTCGCCCTCACCACTCCCAAACACCAAATCCAAAACAGCGCTCATCTTCTCGACCTTCCCACCATCACCCAGCCACCTATCGGGGTTAAACACTTCAGCATCGGGCCCAAACGTACCAGAATCGCGCATCACCGCCAGCGTATTAACGCCAACCCGCGTACCAGCCGGAAGGAGGCAGCCATGTACTTCTACGCCACCGAGAGGAACTTCCTTGTAGGAGTCGAGCGTAGCGCAAGGAGGGGGATACATGCGGAGACCTTCCTTGATGATGGCCTGGAGGTAGGGCAGGTGGCGCGCTTCGGCGTCGCGGATGAGGGGGGTGCTGATGGCGTCGAGGGCGAGGCCGGAGTCAATTTCGGCGCGGAGTTTGGAGAGGGCGGTGGGGTTTGTTAGGAGGCAGAGGATGGTGGTGCGGATGGCGGCTGTGGTGGAGGCTGAATTGGTGATACTAGCATTTCGTTTAGTTGGGGGACGCTTGGTTGGTAAGAGGCTTTTCTTACAGTTCTGTGCAGACCTCGTTCGGCGTCCCGTTGCAGTTGGAGTCCTGGATGTGAGAGGTCATTGTGCCGTTGCTGGCTGGACCAGTGGTGAAGTCCTTTTCAAGGACGGCGAACGGCGGCCAACTAATCAATCATTGGTAGCTGGACAACGGCTGCACGTTGGTTTCAACTCACGGCATTATCCTACGAAGGGCAGCGGTTGCTCCGTGCATTAACGTCGAAATACTAAACGGCCACCTTTTCATCAACGTACCCAACCAAGGCATGTTCGGCGTCTGGGTCGAAATCGGGGAGAAGCCATCGCCGATGGACGTAGCATGGCTACACACGTCGCAGTCGTTCTTGCGGATGCCTATACCATCGCCAAAGCCGACGTCGCTGATGACGTCGAGGGCGAGGGCTTGACATCGATGGGAGAGTTCGATGGGGCGGTATTCGGTTGGAGTAGAGATGTGCTTGCGCTCGAGGAGGTTGATGAACTCGGCGATGCGCTTGTCGATGATCGATTCGAAGGCCCCGTTTTCGTCGCCTAGGCACTGCTTTCCGAGATCGAGACCGTTAGTTGTCTACATGCAATAATTTCATCATGTTAGATCATGGGACGAAGGGTAAGTGGAGGCGAATTCCTGGCTCTGCTGATGTGGTATAACCCGTTGCACTGCGCGGCGGACTGGTCGGAAAGAGGGTAGGTTCAGACTTTGTCTGAAGGATCCATTACGCTGCGACAGAGGCATTCCCGTCTCCCAGCTCCATCTTGGGTTCTCACGTTGTCGCCTAGCAATTGAAGAAGAAAAAAATATTACTTACATCTGGGGTACGCGCTGTCCCATTGGCCCTCCAGTGTTCCCCATTTGTCAAAGAAGAGAGACTGTCCCGGTCGTGGAATGCAGCCAAAGGCGAACACCAAAGCCCTTTGAAGAAGAGCGAGTGTTCACCGAAGACCCTGCGATAGGTCTCTGCATCTGCGAAGAGGACTTGGTTTGGTCCTACTCGAAGTAGAGGGCCTACAAAACGCAAGTTAGCGTTCGCCTTGAGCTACGCCGCTTCCGGCCAGTCCATTCCGGGCACCTTTGTCCGACACCTCCCTCAAGGCGACAAGGCGACAAGGACGAAAACTCTATTCATAAGAATACCATGGTTCCAATTTTCAAAAGAAAACCAACATACCATACTCCTTCTGCAATCTTTGTAGCTCAAAGCTCATCCTCCCGCTCCGGGTAAGTTCTTTGATCGGGTAGCCGGACAGCGCCATGGGCAACGGTCCAGGAACATGGCTGAGGCGCCAGTATGACCAAACCTCCCATGCGACCCATGCCGACGCGAGGGCGGCGCCGCTACAGATGGCGAGTGTGTGGACGACGCGAGCGAGAGCCATGGATTTTTTTTTTTCCTCTTTATTTTTGCCGTTTTCGAACTTTCTCCCATCCGGTATAAATAGTGAAGAAGAAGAGAAAAACATCTCTTTTGTAAAACTGGGGAAGGCTTTGCCTCATCTTGCGGGTGGGGTGAGTGATGAAGATTTGGAAAACCCATGCTGTGCTTAGACGCTAGTCGGATCGGGCGTGGATGTGAGAGTACGGTTCTCCGCGGCGGAGGACCGCATCTGGGGTTGGCTCTTGGTTGGCGTGATGGTTGCAGTGATCCCGGTCTTCTCCGGTCTCTGCTCACCGTTGCTTCCGTGGGATGTGGGTCTCGATGTTTACTCTTCCTGGGGGGTTAGGCATCATAGGAATGCATATTCTAGTCGACTTCGGTGGCAGAGGGTACAGGATTGGAATCCGAAGAGGTGCGGTATTCTTCTGGTAGAATTCCATATCCTTTGAATACTTGATGGCGAGTCGCCATTCTACATTGTGGCATTTTGATACCCGGTAAGGTCAAGAGCATTGAGTCTATGTATGTTCCATCTTTCCATGTATAAATAGTTTAGATGATTGAACATTTGAACATGCCAAAGAAACGTGTCCTGTCCGTCCTCGAGAGAATCCTTCATTGCAACAGACATCAATCATAATCATCATAGACTGTATCAAGGATCCCCCTCTGATATAGAAAAGAGAGAGAAGAGTATTCTTACAACTCTCTAATACTCTACTGAAATCCCCTTCCCTCTTCCTTTGCACGTTAGGATACATACACTATCCTCTCTCCTTACCTCAACATACTTTTAACTGAAGGCCTTCTTTTGTCAGATTCCTTATATCACACAAAACCAAAAATCCAAACCTGATGGGAACATCTTTACTCGCCTGGAAACATGAGGTTCACCGAGGTGCCACAACCGCCAGCATCCGCCAGGATTTGGAACCACATCGGAAGAAACTACAGACCATACATCGGCACATTAGACAATGTCAAGCTGGATCTAAACCTGCCAATGCACTCCACTCAACTCGGCCATAATCCTCAAGCGACCTTTGGACCATTGGAATGCTTCCCCGCCGAACTCCAGCACATGGTTCTCGATCATCTCGACCCCGTAAGCTTGAGCGCTGTTCGCCGGGTTAACAAGAAGGGGACGTCGCTCGTCGACTCGCAGCCGACATATTCCACCATCATGAGATACTGCCCGAATGTTATCCGAGCAGCAGTGGCGATTGGAGCCAAGCACTTCACATTAGAACAATTATACATGACGCTTCTTGCACAAACCTGCCATTCATGTGACAAAACCATGGGCAGCTTCATTCACCTCGTCCGATGCGAGAGGACATGTCATTATTGCCTTTCGATCAGCGACGAGGACTATTTACCTATCGACATAACTCGTCTCCCACCATCTGATCGTGCCAACCCGGACGAGGAGAAATGGCACAGTATAACTGCCGTGCCTGGTCTTTATGCGATGGGCGGAGTGTGGGACATGCACTGTGAGAGGTTGCTTTTCCCCAATAACGCGGAAGCTACTCTTTATTTCCAAAACCTTAGGAGCGATGACGACCAGAGATATGATCACTGGAGGTACCAGTGCGTCGTCTCAGCGCCCAACTTCGACGTCCAGAGGAGACAGTTCGACTGGGGTTTCACGTGCCGAAAGTGTTACTGGCAATTTCAAAATGATAAATATACCCTGAAAGCCCTCCCCCAGCACCTCTTGGAAAAGCACGATATTGTAGATCTTGACTAGGAGATTGGGCATCTAGAAGTGTATATATATATATATTTTTTTTATAAACGAGGTCAGGACGTTCGGCGCCTCGTTGGGTTGGTCCGGGAAGAAGGGCGAGGTTGGAGTTGGTGGTGGGACTGACTGTTTCTAGATACACCTGAACTTTGAAGTTCGTTTGGTTCTGCTTTTCTTTTTTTTCTTTTTTTTTTTTTTTTTTTTTTTTTTCCTTTTTCTCTCCCTTTTTCGTCCGCTTTCTCCTTCTTTTCGGGTGGCATGTGTATTGAATGCGTTTCTGCCACTTAGACTTACACTGTCGAGGTTTGCTTTGAAGAAGTTGTCTCGTTTGTCCAACGCCGTCCTGAACCCGGTCGTGGAACATAGTTATGAATCCCACGTTTTATCATCGCGTTAACATAGACTGTCCTTGCGCTAGGTTGCGAGAAGGAAAAGTTCGGCCCAATATGGACCGGTCGACTCCGTGCAGTAGCGCGCCAGGTGTTGTCCGCTTTCGCCCCTGGAAACTCGGTTGCCGACCGGAGCGAACTAAGCCGAAGCGGTCCGGATAAAAGTGGGGTCATCTGGCCGGGATCGAGGTGTACTTTCTCTTCGGCGAAGAGAAGTAGGAAGATGGAAAGTTTAAGGTAACAATATAACCTGAGCTCGAGACTTCTCTCAGATTTATAGCTATCTGCTCGCAGGAATTTGTACCAGTAACCGTCTTACAGCATGACCATTCTCACCCTCTCCTCTCAACCGCTTGTTGACACAGCACATACGTTTCACGATCTTGACGCCGATAGATTCGAGGCTCTTGCTTTGGCATACGCCACAGCATCTACACAGCTCTCCAACACTCAACACTCAGCCATAGGTCGAGTAAAGATTGCAGGATCGGATCCTGTCGACGTCACAAATCCCC
>NJFT01000327.1:0-34051 GCA_002221725.1 Scedosporium boydii | reverse complement strand
AGGAAAAGGGGACTCCCCATATGCTTCGTAGGTAACCATCAACCTCTTTCGCTTCATTCCTAAAAACACGCCCTTTCTAAGATATCTCAAAACTCCCCCCAATGGAAAACGAACAGACGAACAAAAAAAGTACCCTCTTCCCAATCGTAAACGTTGATGTATTCCCCGTCTACATCTTCGAACTTAAGCTGGCTTTGGATCCTCCGACTTTCCCTCGTCCCTCTTTTGACCAGCATTCTTCTCTTCCGACACCTTGCCGTTTCCGTTATTCGCACTCTCGCCGTTCTTCTCGCCACTCTTCCGCTCTTCCACCTTGGGAGCCTCTGGCTTCACTTCTACCTTGATATCCTTTCCCCTCACAATCTTGGTGAGATACGTGTCCAAGTCCCCGAAGCCCTCGAGCTTATTGAGTCTCGCGGATAGGTGCTCGATATCACGAAGCATACTAGATAAAGCGTTAGTATCATACCTCTGTAAGAGACTTAGGCCGCCAAAATGTGAAGAAAACCAAAGGGAAGAGAGAGGTACGAGGCGAAAAAAAAAAAAAAGAAAGAGAGAAAAACTGGGAACGTCAGCATCTTACCTCTCACGACCAGCTTCCGTCTTGGGATCCGCTCCCTGAAACGCCTTCCCAAACTGGTCCTTATAGCTCGTAAACACCGGCACCATAACCAACCGAATCGACTGCTCAGGCAAATGCTTCGTCAGCGCCCGATGCAGCGTCGCCGTCTCCTTCGTCACCGTCTCAGCGTACGCGTGCACCGGGGTGCTCGCTGTCGACGACCCCCAATCCAGCGCCCTTATCGACTTGCAGTGCGCCACGGCCCTGCTGTTCATGATGTCCACGAGCTTCTGATAGATGCTATCCTGGTGCTCCTGCAGCAGCCTGCGCACCTTGTCGAACTCGCCCATGAGGTTCGCCGCGCTGGGGCCCGACCCGGCGTGTCGTCGGACGAACTCGCGGATGTACGGGATGAGTGTCGCGAGGAAGGATAGAGATTGTGATGCGAGGGAAAGATGCTTCGCAGTGATGTTCTTGAGGCCGGCGGACTTGGTGGCGCCCGCTCCGAGGATGAGCTGCGTGCATCGCGAGTTGAACATGTGAAGGTAGGCGATGAGCGACGTCGCGATGTCCGCCGTCATGGACGGGATGCCGCCCATAAGGCGGAGGAAGTGGGAGATTCCGTCAAGACAGAGTAGCGCCGAATTAGGGAGTAGGAACGTCTCCGAGTCAATGGTGGCACTGCGCGCCTTCTCCTTGGTCCCGTTCGTATCGGATGGCTTATCATCTGCGCCGTTAAGTTCCTCATCCACCGTAGGAGGCAACCATATCCTGCTCGGCTTGCCCCAGGACTCGGGATCGCGCGTGCTCGACTGCAAGATCTCTTCTAATATCCTGGTTTCCTTGTCGCCAAAGTCCTTGGCGTTCCAAGTATCAGGTCCCATACCTTCCGCGAGGATTTGGATCTCCCTAGCACCATGCGCTTTGACAAACTCCTTGATTTGGTTGTTTACGAGCGTCTTAAGCGCGGTACCGCTCCGCCCAGAAATGGACTCACACTCGTTTGCGAAAAAGAGATTAAGCGTAAAGTACCGTAGGAACTGTGTAAGCTCGAGGTTGACACTCTGCTCCGACCGCACGCGTAGAATCCGGATAATCTTGTCGTGCCCGCCGTCGACCGCCTGGCCTAGCAAGTTGCCTAGATCCAGCGCCTTGTGGAGCTCTTCTTGGATTTCGAAGCCTGAGAGGTCTTGCTGAATGCGGCCGAGATTCGGGCTGGCGATTGGCGATCGCACCGATGGCGACTTGGCATTCGCGGCACCCTGGGGATCACCAACTTCGCTCGCAATATCAAGCAGAACCTTGGTCTGCGTCGTCACTCTCCTAAGCGTCTCCGAGACGCCCACGTAAATCCTAGCTAGAAGCTCCTCACCGTCTTCAGCGTCGAGGGCGCGTAGATTCCTCGCCAAAATGGCCGACTTCTCCTGGTTAGTCCGACTCCGACCGCCGCCGCTCATGGTAGAAGCCGACATCATGGAGTCCGCATCATCATCATTGGAGCTTGGAAGTGGCCGTCGGACAATGGTGCGGATCTCTCGCAAGACTGATTCGCGGTATGCAGTGATGGCCGTAGCGATATGGTTCGCTCGGTGCAAGCCGATAATGTTTGGCAAAAGAGCGGCGCGTAGCTGATCCGTCGACCCGAGATACGCGGGGAACACTGAAGGCTCTTTGACATGTCCGCCTCGCGCCCTCACAGCTGCACTTCCCCACCTTTGCAGGACCTCCCGAATAGACACGGCATCGACATGCTTGCGAAGGTCGTTCATGAGCAGTTCCTGCAGCTTCAATCCGAAGACCTTTCCAATCCTGAACCTGAGCGTGTCTAAGTCGTTGTGTACCCCTTGAAGTGCACTCGCCCCTGTTAGGTCGCGCAACCGAATATGCGCAATTGGCGAATCCTTCACAGTGAGTATTGAATCGTCTCGTTCCCCGATCATTAGTTTTTCTAGGCCGTCGATCTCGGTGAGCGCCTCCTCGACATCGCCCTGCTCTACCAACGCCTCACATCGCCCGACGCCATCGACAATGTATTTCAGCTGTAGTATCGCGTCGCTCAATTGCTGCAGGTTCTCGCGCTTCCGACGCTTCTTCGATAACTCGAGTCCCTTGGTAACGATTTCTTCGTCCAACGCCACAAGGTCTTTGCGCAAGGTTTTAATCCTTTCGACGGAGTCGGCGGCTTCGGTGTGTAATTCTCTGAGGGAGCCAAGGGCCGTGAAAAAGGTGGTAGACGCCGTTGATATCGAGCTAATTAGATGGACTTCGACGGTGTCCATGTACCAGGAGAGCTTCTCTTGTAATATAGCATTCGTCGCAAGGGCCTTTCGAGGCGCTGGCGCCGCGCCATTCCCGGCGTCCTTATCTGAATTCTTCTGCGTTTGGGGCACAACTTCGGATCTTTCGCTAACAACATCAAAGGTTCTTGGATTCTCTAGGTGGAAATCCTCTTCAAAGTATACCGTGGGGATGGTAGATAAAGGCGGTGGGTTGTGCCCCGTCTTACGACTGGATCCTCCCCGCCTCGTATGGGTGCCGCTAGAATCGATGGATCCTAAACTCGCAATAGAAGATATAGAGGATTTGCGCGACGCCGGGGCCCTAGAACCCCCAGGTTTAAAACGAGGGTCGTTACTGAAGTCGATGCCATCATCCGGTCTGGAGCCTTTATGGACGCCTCGGGTATCATCTTCGCTCTCCTTTGCTCTCTGAAGCTGCTCGTATAGCGCACCCATTTGCGTCAAGTACGGCTTGAATTCGCTTACATCGATTTGCTGTATATTCGTCAAAGTCACTGGAGGAATGTCCTTGGAGGTCGGAGGCTTGTGCCCGCTGGACGGGGGCGGGGTGAGATGCGCTCGCAGGCCAGTTCGTACGATCGGGGGTTGTAGAAGAGTTGATATGGCTGATTGGGGAAGTATGATCAGTAATGCGACGGCCCGCTTAGGGGTGCTTTCCGAGGAGAGTGTTGAAGACATACCATTTTGCCCGAGCTCGAGGACAGGATGGGACCATGAGCCGGATGATGGGTCCAAAAGTCCCCCTATGGATCCGGCCGTGGAATGGATGGAACTAGCATTCGAACCCCGTCTGGGTTTTGGTGTATGGGTTTGGCCATGTCTGCTGGTCATAGTTAGCGGTTAGTCCATATCTAACAGCTCATGCTCATCTCCCACCTTGGAAAGGAGCTATCAGAACGGCCGTGTCCCGGGTTCGATGATCGATCTGTGGGCCGCTGCCCTGATCCGGAGGAAGCCATAGTCCGGTATGGCAAGGTTGAGTGAAGGAGGCGGCGGGAGGAAGAGGAAGCCGACAACGGTTAAATTGACGGCTGGGTCGAAAGCAGCTATCGTGGAGACATCTCTCGGGGGCGCACGGAAAGGGCCACGCGGATGCGCTGGGAAGGGTTATCGAATGGTTTCAGCGACGTTTGAGTTCGTAGGTAGTTCAATGACCTCGTCCGCAAGACTTCGAGGATCTGGAATTACTGTTTCGCTGGGATATTTCAATACTGGTCAGCACTCCAGACTAGGTACACGTCGTCCTCAGCCCAGCCAAGCCTCCCTTCAATCTCAGAACCCTGCGAAGCTGCTGTGGCGTCTTCGGAATGCAACTAACTGCAATTGTCCTCCACTCGAGGCTTGATTACGTAGTTCCGCCAGTAATTATCCGGAAGCACGTGACGATAAGCCTATCGATCAGTACTTGGAGACTTTGGATGTGACAACGGAAGCTTCAGGGGAATTTGACGCTTGGACCAGGAGCGTGGATCTGCAACCACTTAAACTCGTGGTGCGGGAAGGCGCGTCCTTTTTTTCAATCTAGACGCGTTTTCGCGTCGTGCTTTCCCTTCCATTCCCCTCCAACAGCCATTTTGATCCCATCGTTGTCACTCCCACCCCACATTAACACCTGGCCAACTTTCGATCTTCGCAGTCAACGCCCACATCAGGTTCTCTGTATTTCCTCTCCCAGTTAAAGGATAACGACGAGCGCCCTCATATCAGTGGCTAAATCTTCACCATGGATCGCCAGTCGGTCTTCTCGACCCACGTCTTCGCCGCCAATTTCAACGAGAGTGGTGAAGACACCCCTCTCCAGATCCAGGCACAGCTCGAAAATTTCATCCTCAACTTCAGACTCGACAACCGGTTCATATACAGGTAGGAACCTCTTGGCGCTACAGCGTCGCCGGACCGACGGGTGCTAATGGCGGTGTAGAGATCAATTGCGTGAGAATGCCCTGTTGAAGCGGTACTACTGCGACGTCGACATCAATGACCTCATCAACTACAATGAAGAGCTTGCGCACAAGCTCACCAATGAACCGGGCGATATTATTCCTCTGGTGTGTCCTTCAGAATATAGATTTTTAATGGAAGTATTCCCCTCTCTTCTAACACGCAATTTCCAGTTCGAGGCGGCACTTAAGAAGTGCTCGATGCGCATCAT
Organism: Scedosporium boydii; assembly: GCA_002221725.1. Classification (NCBI taxonomy): domain Eukaryota; kingdom Fungi; phylum Ascomycota; class Sordariomycetes; order Microascales; family Microascaceae; genus Scedosporium; species Scedosporium boydii. The sequence continues at coordinate 29,037 of NJFT01000327.1, read as the reverse complement.
CTTCCCCCTCGAGGGCAAGGTTGACCTTCCCGAACATCAACTCCTCCTTCACTCCGATGCAGACAATACCTCAATTCGAAATCTCGACTCTATGACCATCTCGAGGCTCGTCAGAGTACCAGGGATCGTCATCGGAGCATCCGTCATGTCCTCCAAGGCTACCCTTATCATCGCCCAGTGCCGAACCTGCCAACACTCCAAAACAATACCAATCCTCGGTGGCTTTACCGGTGTGACTCTACCAAGGCTTTGCGAGAGAACCCGCGTTCAAAACGACCCAACCCCTAAATGCCCCATGGACCCTTACTTCGTCATCCACGAGCGGTCTCAATTCGTCGATCAGCAAATCATCAAACTCCAGGAGGCTCCCGACCAAGTCCCCGTGGGAGAGCTCCCCAGACACGTCCTCATCTCCGCCGACAGGTACCTTACCAACCGCGTCGTACCTGGCTCCCGCTGCACCATCACGGGCATCTTCTCGATCTACCAGAACAAGGGTTCCAAGACCAACGCGACCAGTGGCGCCGTCGCCATTCGGACACCATACCTTAGGGCGGTCGGCATCCAGACCGATCTCGATCAGACTGCCAAGGGAAGCGCTGTGTTTTCTGAGGAGGAGGAACAGGAATTCTTGGAGCTGAGCCGGCGGAAGGATATCTACGAAGTTCTTACGGACTGCATTGCGCCGTCAATCTATGGAAACCGGGACATCAAGAAAGCCATCCTATGTCTTCTCATGGGTGGCTCGAAGAAGATTTTGCCAGATGGCATGAAGCTCAGAGGCGACATCAACGTTCTTCTCCTTGGTGACCCCGGTACAGCAAAGTCCCAACTCCTCAAGTTCGTCGAGCGGGTGGCGCCCATCTCCATCTACACGTCCGGCAAGGGTTCGTCGGCGGCCGGTTTGACAGCTTCCGTCCAACGTGACCAATCCACGCGAGAATTCTATCTCGAGGGTGGAGCCATGGTGCTCGCCGACGGCGGTGTCGTCTGTATCGACGAGTTCGACAAGATGCGAGACGAAGATCGCGTGGCTATCCACGAGGCCATGGAGCAACAGACCATTTCCATCGCGAAGGCTGGTATCACGACTATTCTCAACGCGAGGACGTCGGTGCTCGCAGCGGCTAATCCCATTTTCGGCCGATACGACGACATGAAGTCTCCTGGAGAGAATATCGATTTCCAGACGACGATCTTGTCTCGTTTCGATATGATCTTCATCGTTAAGGATGAGCACACACGAGCTAGGGACGAGAAGATTGCCAAGCACGTCATGGGTATTCAGATGGGCGGCCAGCGCGTCGAAGAGACTTCTGAAGCGGAAATTCCTGTCGACAAGATGAAGCGCTATGTGAGCTACTGCAAGTCGTAAGTTTATTATATCCCCCTTAACCGGCCTCTACACCTCTCCCCTACTCAAACTTGGAACTAACCCGATGGCTCCCTTTAGCCGTTGCGCACCTCGCCTCAGCGCCGAGGCCGCCGAGAAGCTCTCATCCCACTTCGTCTCCATCCGCCGCCAAGTCAAGTCCGCCGAAAAGGAAACCAACCTCCGCTCTTCCATCCCCATCACCGTCCGCCAACTCGAAGCCATCGTCCGCATCACCGAAGCCCTCGCCAAACTCACCCTCTCCCCCATCGCGACGGAAGCCCACGTCGACGAGGCCATCCGGCTCTTCCTCTGCTCGACCATGGACGCCGTCAACCAGGGCAGCAACCAGGGTAGCAAGGAGCTCAACGAGGAGGTGCACAGGCTCGAGGGGGAGCTGAAGAGGAGGTTGCCGATCGGTTGGAGCACGAGCTTGGCGACGCTGAGGAGGGAGATGGTGGAGGGCAAGGGGTTTAGTGAGCAGGCGCTTAATAGGACGCTATTGATTATGCAGAGGAAGGATACGATTATGTTTAGGAATCAGGGGCAACAGGTTTATAGGAATGCTGTTTAGATGATTGTAATGATTTGGGATTGGGAGGTGAGGGTAGCGAACGGATTCCATGTAATGAGCAGCTGGAAATGACGGTCGTGGGAGTGGGATGGCGTTGTTATCGTTGATTATGATCGGTAGTTCGGAATAAAAGGATCTTGATAGTGACTGGAAAAGAAATCATACACCTATCTAGCCTGTCCTCTGCCATGAGCTCTTCAACCTAATGAACAGCCCAGATAAAATCAGTCCTCGGAATCCCTCGATGGCGGTACTTCACGCCTCGGCGCAAAAAGCTATCATCATAAGGTCGAAGAGACCGATATCCTTTCGTCCATTGCTGTGTCGCAGCTAGATCTCTACCCGGCATTCTCATTCTCTAGAGAGTACTTCGGCATCTCGAGTAGCCTTGCGCTAGCGCCAAAGCCCGTCCAATTACGAAATGCCCCACCAAGCCAAGGCTGGGACTAAATTCCCACCTCGAATTTTTTATTTTTATTTTTTTTTTTTTGGTTCCACCGCCTAACTTTTTCTGCCCTCATCAAAACCAATCCACCTCGAACATCAATCCTGCACTCTCCGATCGACTCCAGACAGAGCGAAAGGGGAAACTAAAATAAAAAATGGGCAGAGATTTACAAAAGAAGAAGAACCGCTCGGGGAAGCAGCCCATCAGACAGCCCCAGCGGAAAAAGAAGCTGCTGAACCCTCTAGGGAACAGTATCATTGCGAAGAACTGGTATGTGAAACTCACCTCCCAGCCCTCAAATTATCCTCTCCCAAAAATGCGGAAACGCTAACGCTATTTTTCCTTTTTAAACAGGAACAAGAAGGAAACACTCTCCCAAAACTACCGCCGCCTTGGCCTCGTCGCCCGCTTAAAGGGTCCCACCGGCGGCACCGAGCTCTCCCTCTCCGAAGCCACCCGCCTCCGCGAAGCCCGCACATCCACATCCTCCTCCCTCATCCCATCCACCGCCTCCCAACCCCCGCGCCAGCCCAAGACACCGCTAGCCATCCAATCCATCGAAGGCGCCGTGATCAGCGAGGTCAAAGTCGAGAGGGACGCCACCGGCAGGATCATCCGCGTAATCGGCTCCTCGGCCAAGAAAAACCCACTCAACGACCCGCTGAACCAATTTGACGACGACTCCGAGGAAGAGGAAGAAGAGGATGGCGATGAATGGGGCGGTATCGAGGACACGGAGGAGGAGAAGCGGGAGATGAAGAAGACGCAGGTCGTGAGGGAGCTGGAGGAACTCGCTGCGCAGCCTGTCGTTAAGAAGCCTAGGCACCAGAGCGAGAGGGAGAGGGAGTGGATCGAGAGGTTGGTGGAGAGGTATGGGGAGGAGAATACGGGGGCGATGGCGAGGGATCGGAGGTTGAATCCTATGCAGCAGACGGAGGCGGATATCAGGCGGCGGATACGGATATGGAAGGAGGGGAGGGATTGAAGGGCATGGTTCGCGAGGGAAAGGAGAAGCGCCCGGTTATTCTGTTTGCGAACAAGAATTGCCAAGGTTATGAAGCAAATATGCATCTTTGGTTTGGAATTTCTATTTTGTCATTGGGCTTACTTACCTTGGAATCTCGGAAGGGGGAAGGGGGAAAAGTCGCTGTGCTTTTAGGAGTTATTACAAAAAAGCTAGGATGGGAAACCTTGAAGAGCTGGTGAAAACTATTTATCCTTTATTTGGTATCTTATGACTGATTGTTCGCCTCTCTTTAAACACGGAAACTGAAAATAGAAACTTGACGCCCCAACACCAGGATCCAACAATCGAAGCCTATCAAAGCAAAAGGACGAGGCAGATAAACAAACAGAGCATGATGCGTGACTCCTCTACAGACCTCTCGCCTCTCCAATCTATACCATATACACTTGGTTTCCAACCGTAAAAATAGGAGCAACCCTAATGGGGCTGCAGTTGCATCGTCGACGATGATCTCCGACAGCAGGGAAGGGAGGTGAAAGCCAAAAAAATAAACTAGAGTTTTATGCTGCCTCCCTCAGTGAACCCGATCGTAGTTACCGGCCGGGAACTTAACAGGCCCAGTCTGCTGCTCATACGGATCAGGCGTAGGCGTACCATAGCCGCCAACGCTCGACGACGGATGGTGAGGCGAAGCATAACTCGTGTCCGTCTCGAAAAGCGCGCTCGGTCTCGCAGAATGACGACCGCTCATGCTCCCGACGTTGGACCCATCGTACCGCGTCTCGTCATCGTCGTAAGGATCGGTGCGGCCGCCGACGTTGGATCCGTAGGGGGCGCCTCCGTACGCGCCACTAGCGTAGTCGTCGTTGCGGCCGGGGTCACGCTCGTCCATGTTGACGGGGGCGTAGGCTTCCTCGTCGTGGGGGGCCATGGAGAAGGCGGCCTTGTCGGGGTCGATGTTGTTGGAGTTGGGAAGCTTTCGGTGGTCGTAGCCGGGGAGGTAGCCATCAAGTTTCCAGTGGTGGTAGGTGAAGAAGCTGATGACGACGGCGAGGATCCAGAGGAGGCTGTTGAGATGGAGAATGTTAGCTTGATGTAATTTACATGAATACGGAATGGGGAGGTTTGTGCATACGTGACGATGACGCCAAGACCGACGATGGCCTTGCTAGGACCGCAGGCGCCGCCGCAGCGACCGGCGCCGTTGTAGGCAGCTTGGGCGGCGAAAGCGGAGAGCCAGATGATGGTGAAGAGGACGTCAATCATGAGCATGGCTCGGGGATCGGCGAGGTGGCGGGTTCGTTCCCATCGGGGGGTCATGAGGAGGAATACCCAGGCGGGGATGGTGAGGAAGCACTGCAAACAAGAGATGAAGGGTTAGAGGGAGCGTTTTCTGGCTTGTGAACAAGATGAGATCTTGAGAGAGGGCCAAGACGTACCACACCAAAGACCCAACCGTTCTGGCCATTAATGTTGGCGTCTTTGTCGCGGAAGACGGCAATTTCGAGACACCAGGCGACGAAGACGAGGAGGATCTGGAGGCCGTGGACGGCCAGTTTTGCCGATGGGACCCTGTCGGGGTTGAAGCTGCTGAGGGACACCATGATAGGCGGAGTGAGGAAGCGAGGGTTATGTCTCCTTTCTCGAAGCTAGATTGTTGTTGCGATGTCGGTGATGATGATAATTTTCTCCCAGTCCCAATTTCTAACTTTACTCCTCTAGACGATTTCGCGGAAGATCTGTTCGTGTCGGAATTCCGATCGAGGGTGACAGAAGATGCGCTCGATTTGTCGTTTTCGGGGATGGATGGGGGTTTGGCGTGGTCGAAAAAACGGAACCAATTCGATACACGAAAAAAAGATTAAAGGAGAAGGGAAACGAAAGCCAGCAATGCCACGCGCCAAGCTCGATGAGGTCAAAAGTTCACGAAAGAAGAAATTGATTGCTTTGTGGACGAGGAAGGAAGAGGAAAAGAAAGAAGTCGCGCTGGCTAAACAATGAGGAAGGAAGGAAGAGAGAAAGGAAACAAAGACCAAACGTGGGCAGAAAAGCGGCTGAGGAGGTCAAGTGGATTTGGTGATGATGGGGAAGGGAACGAACTAAGAACTGGGACCGGGCAACCAGAGCGAGAGAGGCTTGCGGGATACTTCGTACAACTACTTCAGGTTCGTAATGCTCGATTCGGACTGGACAGACAGACACGAGGCGAGCCTTAAAACAGGAAGACCCCAGCGACCCAGCGACGGTGCAACGGCGGGGATGGGATCGTGGTCCCAATTCCGATGTGGGTTGGGTATCTTTTGTATGAGCCTGATATGAATTGAGTACCTGAGACACCAGGTTCCGAATTCCAGCGCTGACCCCCCTTGTCCACCCTCTTCGGAGTAGTGTTACTTCGTCGTTTACCAGTATTACCCGCCCAGGCTGCGCTGCGGCTTGTCTGCATTTTCGAGTTTGGTTGCTGGGGCGTGTCTGAGCCCCCTTATTCGTCTGCAGTTTGCCTGTCCACGTCTTGGCTACAGTAAACTACATAAGCCTGCCCCCTTGGTACATCTTTTTTTCCTTCTGCCTATGGCCGCTGTGACCTTCAATATTCATTGTTGTTATCCCCCAATCTGTCCTATCAATATTCATCCTGGGCTAGATTGATATACTCTCAGTATTCTCTGTATTGTCGTACTGATCCATCAAGTTGCCCGGAAAACAGACATCCCGGACGCTATTAGTGCACAGCCAGCCCCAGGCAACCTCATTACCCACAAAAGGTTATGCGGATTAGAGTAATGATCACCAGGCCAAGTGACGAAGTGGCTGTTTAGCGTGTCCAAGCCACGCGAGCTGCTAAAGCCGTTCCGGAAACCCACTGCATTTTTCTTGGAATGTCCACTGTACTGTGTATTCCGCGTATCGCCATGGGAGACTCGATTTTATGCCTCGGAATTGGCAGCCGTTGACTGCATGTAATTGTCATTGATCCTCCTTCATGTATCTGCACCGGGCTACACTAGAAAGAGCCAATGCTCGCGTGTGTACCGAGTACATGTACCTTTATTCCTCTTCATGGAGGCAACAGCGAATCGAGGCACAGCACTGAAGCTGACTCTCCAGTGGGTCGAAACGGGCTGCGCCACCTCAGGCACGGCGTTCTCCAAAGAGCTGAGGCCTAACCTGGCCATTGACTTTTCTGCTAATCTTAGACCAGAGCCAATATTGCCTTTCCCATCATCATTCATGTCAAACCGCTTTCAATAAAGAGAGCCTTACTTGTACAGGTACAGCTAGGCATATCATATTCCCCAGTCTGCCCAATTTAGGTCCATTTTATGCCCGTCAAGATTTCAACTCTCTTTCGTTACTTGGACTGAGGCAGTCCTATACTTGACGCCTTGCCTCTGCCCCTCTCTTTCGACTTGCGTGTCTCTTTCACGAATCCCTCAGGGAGAACTCATAACAATTACGTGGACATGGCGGCCGTTTGTGGATGCTGTGCAGAGAGGATGACGATGAAAATTAATCGGCGGGCATCCCCGTCCAAGAAACATGCAGTTTCATGCAGCAGCACAGCCATCCCGTCCACGTACTGCGTACGACGACGACGTAACTGGCTCCTCATTCAGCCAAACGGCTGAAATGGCTTCGCTCTGTACTTTAATAATCTTTTCGCCCGTTTTGGGCATATCAAAATCTCTGCCTTGTCGCCTCAGCGCATCCTCCCAGAACAATGCAGTTCCCTCTCAAAGCCAGGTTTCCATCTGCAGACGTCCTTACTCCATGAGCGATCGCATCGTTAGATCAAGCACTTTCCCATTCTTCAACGTTCAAGTATAATACATGCAGAGAGGGATTATTTGAAGGTGTAGCCTGGAAAGCACCCCAAGACTTTCCCACTCAACAAGACTAAGTGGATGCGGTGCAAGGGCAGCAACATTCGGAATCCGCGATTGACATAAAGCAAGCTCTGAATGGCATCGGCAATCACCCAAGTATACATAAGGCATCCCTAGAAAATAAGGAAGTTATGGCTCTGGACTAGGGCAATCACTCTCTAAATGTAAACCTATTAAGAAAATAGGGTTAGGGTTAATGGGTGAAGTGTGGTTCAGGGGGTGATAGTAGAGTTTCTAAAAGAGTGACCTGACTGCTGATTTCATAGTCCAGGCGGCCAAGTTCTCCCTGCTCTGGTTAGATATTCCCGAGCCTCGACGTATCAACGGAACTTGATATTGAGTGCTAGGGGTTAAGGATAACGGCTCAGACCTATCGTATATAAGATGGGTTTGATAGTAAAACATAATTTGTCATTAAAGTTCTGTTTCAATATTTTTTGTGTTGCCGATTTGCTAACATGACATATAGTACCGCCTGTGCGGTTTCTCTTCTCTTTTCTACCTGCGATGCAGACCCTTTGTGCTGTAAGTTGTTTCGCGAAAGCATGAACGAACGTGAGCTGCGTCCTAGGTTTTGGCTTGCTAAGATGAAGAGGTGAATCCGTTGAAAAGCATACATATGTTCAATTTTTTAGGCTCCTATAAACTATGCCGAGAAATCTAAGTATAAAATCTATCCCTATTCTTTTCTTTTCGTGCACACATTATATCTTCTAGCGAGATATATATCGCAGAAACGAGAAACCATGACGGGACTAAGACTGGGGGTCTCCTCAAGTCCAAATCTCCCCAGAAACATTTTCATGGCCTTAGGGAGAAAGGGGGGACCCAGGGGCGGCCCGTCTCTCCAACTTTGTTCGGTTGAAGAGTGCATATATATTTCTATACGCAATAACAGCTCGCATCTCATCATTCATTAATACCACTAGGCGCAACAAATGAAGACGGACGGAGGCAATTCCATTGGGGATCAGCTCGATATCAACGATCCACTTCACCTCAGCTCCTTTGTGGAGTGAACCGGCCAAGACGGTCAAGATCGAGAGAGGGTCGAGTGAAGCGTATACTGTTTCATCAGAGACACGCTTATCAACCCAATAATTCTAATACAAATATCAGCATGATTCCATAAAAACGAACCGATGAGGAAAAGAACGGAGAAATATTCTAAAAATGTGACTTACGCAAGAGCGAGCATCGCAAGCCACACCCCCCGGAAGGCTTCCATAAATGACCTCATTACCCCGTTATACCACCCTGGCGGAAGCTTGCCAATTTCGCCCAGATCATCGCGGATCCGCCCGATTATATCCTCAGCGCCGGGCCTGTCACCGAAGCGTTCCCAGAGCCGTTCCTTGAGGATGTTTTGGTAGATGGCTGAGGCGATGGTCACGCCTATGGTGCTGCCCAGGCTTCGTGCGAGGTCTTGTTTTTTAACTTGTTGTTAGTTTCTCTTGTCATGCGTAGACCATATATAAAAAGAAGGTTCGAAAAATGTGGACTTACAGGTAGCAGACGTAATCACGGCTTGTTGAGAGTGATCCACTGCCGCGATGCAAGCGAGCAACGTAATCGTTAACATGCCTCCGTAGCTCCCTCCTGTAAAGAAAAAGGTGGTCGGAACGAGTCTCAGGGGAGAGTTCTCATCGAGAGTGGTAAGCACAGCCATTCCCGCTGTAAATATGGATAGTACGATAATGGCCAACTTCTGGTATTTCCCCGTGCGCTTCATGATGAGACCCGACGAGATGGAAAAGACAGACGTGCCCACGGGGGAGGCGAGGAGGGCGAGTCCGGCATCGGTGGCGGTGTAGCCCCGAACTTGCAGGTAGAGCGGCACGTAGAAGAGAGCCATGTATAGCGCCATGGAGCAGACGAGGTTGGCGACGCAGGCCGCCAGCACGGTTCTATTGAGGAGAAGGCGCACGGGGATGATGGGCTGGCGGGCGCGGCTTTCCCAGAACCAGAAGCCGGCAAAGAGGACGACCGAGATGGAGATGGCTGTGATGGGTAAGGGGTGGCTCCAGGAAACGTAGTTCCCCCCGGCGTTGAGGCCGAGGAGCAGGGAAACAAGGAAGCCGACAGTTAGGAAGGCACCGGTGAAGTCGATGCGGGAAATATACGACTTGTTGGACACCTTGGGGGGTACCTTGACGAGGATACCCACGAGAACGGCCGAGACGATGGCAGGTGGTACGAGGGAGAAGAAGGCGAGTCGCCAGCCTAGGGAGGTGTGGTCATTCACAAATCCACCGTAGACGCCGCCCAACATGGCACCGGAACCGTAGCAGATGTTCCCAATGCCCTGAACAACACCCCTCTTCCTCAGAGGCACGAGATCCGAGCCGATAAAGGTAGAAATGGACATGAGCCCTCCGCCCCCGATGCCCGCAATAACCCTCCCGAAAATCATGGAGTACTTATCCCGCGCAAGCCCGCAGATCAAATTCCCCGCCGCGAAGAAGATATTGCTAAACACCAAACCCGGCCCGCGTCCGAAAATGTCCGTCAATCTCCCCGAAATGGGCTGACACGCCGCATTGGCGATGAGATACGCCGTCGCCAGCCAGGAAAACACCGAGAGGCTCTTGAATTCGCTGGAGATGGGGCCCGATAGCGTGGCGAAGATGGTGGAATCGATGGCGCCGACGAATACGCCTATCCACACGGTGCCCATGATGACGGCTAGACGCGCCGTGGGCAGCTCGTCGGCGACGATGGTGATTTCATCTTCAGCCACAGTTTTGGGCTGGTTCGGGTCCACGAGGAGAGGGGTGGTTTCGGTGGCGGCGGGGAGGGGGGAAAACCCGGTGTTTTCCGGCACCGTCATGTTGTTGACGGTGACTTTTGTCTACGAATTGGGAGCGTTGGGGAGATCAATTGGGGATAAATTAACTCCGGGGCTCTATGGATGATATCTCTCCCCTCGAGAAGCGTAAATTTTTTCTCGTTCGAGGAGAGATGTTGCGTCCTTTGTTGTCCTGCAGATGTGGTGTAGAACAAAGGGCGTGAATGTGATCGAAATCGGCTTCATCGGTGTGTGTAAATTTCTAAGTCGGATGGCGAAATCGGCCCAAATGTTTACAGGTGTCGACGTTTGTCACCCGTCCGCCCCACTCGGAGCCGGTCCTGGCCGCCCCGAGCCATCTCAACGGCAACAAATTTCCTTGAGATGAGACTCACTTACACGCCGCAACCTCCTCCTTCCTCCCTCCAATCGGCCAAGGCTCTTTCCAAACAGTGCAAAAAATAAACAGCATGCTTTATTCGAACGGAGGATGGAGGGGGAGAGAGGATAGTAGTTAACTGAGTCAGATTCAATGTTTGACGGTCTGACTTCGAGGTTTTACAGCTTGCGAAAGTGAAGTCTGACTGTCTCTGACTGTTCTAAAGCTATAAGTCATTATTTTGACACCCTTTAGAAAGCATGAACGCGAGTTATTACCCCATGGGCGGGAATGGGTTTCGGTCGGGTCTTCATTATTACATAGCTCACAAGCTTATCGGTCACCTCTGAATTATCCGCGGCCTCATAGTCAAAGCAGCTGGGACATTGGTCTTAGGCTTTTCGCGTCTTCATCTGTTGGTAGAGGCGTCAAGACTTCATACACCAGCGACGAAAAAAGCCTGGGGAACGAGTCCTCATTTCTTCATAAAATACCGCGGGGCGGCTGACATTCGGTTACATCACAGGCGGGGTCGGGGATTAGTTCCAACGATTTGAATTAAATCCGACTGCATTTGGTGGGGCACTTGACAATAATTTTCATCGAGGCATTAAATTTTGGCGGGGGAGAAGAGTCACATGACCTTCGATCACCACCATTGACCATTGGGAAGTGCCAATCGCTCTCGTTGCTGCAACTTTTTTTTTTTTTTTTCTTTTTGCCGCAGGAACTGCGCGCATTGGGATTCGATTATTCGATTGACCGACAAGAACGAAACGTATTCATTCCTCGAGCCGCTCGTACTCGACACGGCACCGACCGAAGCTCACAATGTGTGGCATTACCGCTCTTATTGTCCGTCCCTCCTGCCCCGCGACCCACGATTCGGAAGACTGCCGCTGACATTAGCACCCTCGATATAGCTCGGCGATCAAAAGGCCACCACGGCCGCCATCGACATGTCGGTTTTAGTTTTGGTATAACCTTGTGATAGACGGTTCTCTAATATATCTTTATAACAGCCATGAGTCGTTGTATTACCTTCAACATGTCCGTATCACCGCAACGTAGCTGTACCACAGGGTTTGGCGCGCTAACAGTCGAGCAGCGTGGTCAGGATGCTGCGGGCATCACTGTATCCCAGGGCGGACGAGTATACCAGGCGAAAGGAAACGGATTAGTCTCGAAGTGCGTAACGACCTCCGAAATAACCCGTCGAATCCGTAACTAATGACCGGTTCCGAGTTTAGAGTCATGAGCGACGGAGCCCGCCTTCAACGATTGCCCGGAAACCTCGGTATCGGACACCTGAGATACCCCACTGCTGGAACCTCCTCTGCGTACGTACTACTCTAGGAAGGTACTCTCAAAGGCCTCTTGCGCATTCGCTAACACCATGTGCGACATCACAGATCCGAGGCGCAGCCCTTTTATGGTACACCGACGAACGAGCCCCATTGACCGTTTGGCAAATTCAGCTGACCCTCGAAGTGAACACACCATTTGGCATCTGCATGAGCGTCAATGGAAACCTTATCAATATCGAGGAACTCCGCGAGTTTCTCGACGTCGAGGCGCACCGACACATTAATTCCGACTCCGACTCAGAGCTTCTGTGGGTTTCCGAGTGACTTCGAGCCAATGACAAGCAAGCGCATTTCCTGACCTCGGTCTTTTAGACTCAACATATATGCCCATGCGCTCACCGAACTCGGCAAGTCTCGCGCTAATACCGAAGACATCTTCACCGCCCTCCGAGCCGTATACGAGAAGTGCAAGGGAGCCTTTGCTTGCACTGCGATGATTGCTGGTTTTGGTATTCTCGGGTTCCGGTGAGTCCGATGGGTTGAGGGTGTGGGGGCCGTGGCGGCTCTGTCTAACTGTCTGCCAGAGATGCGAACGGCATTCGACCTCTTTGCATCGGATCCCGGCCCTCTCTTACATTAGAAGGAGCCACCGACTACTTTATGGCCTCTGAGTCCGTCGCCCTGAAGCAGCTCGGCTTTAAAAATATCCGCAACATCAAGCCAGGCGAGGCTGTCTTTATCCAAAAGGGATGCGCACCCATCTTCCGGCAAGTCGTCGAGCAGAGGACGTATAGCCCTGACCTTCTGGAATATGTTTACTTCGCTAGGGAGGACTCGGTCATGGATGGCATTTCCGTGTATCGCAGCCGACAGAACATGGGAATCGAGTTGGCGAAGCAGATGAGGCAAGTTTTGGGCGACAAGATTATCGACGAGATTGATGTTGGTATGTCATGAGTATTCCTCGTGCACTTATGCTTGGATTGTACTGACCTCTTTGTTTTCAGTTGTTCCCGTCCCTGAGGTATGCCTTTATTCGCATGTCAAGATCTGCGATGGCTCGCTGACTGAGGAACCTGAATGTAACAGACGAGCAACACTTCAGCGGCGGCTCTCGCTGCGCAACTGAAGAAGCCGTACTCGAATGCGTTTGTGAAAAATCGGTGAGTAATTTTCGAACCCAACCTCCCTGCGCCTTGTTTGTCCAAGGCCAAACGCAGCCCATTGGGCGGCGTCACTCCGACCCTGGCCCTGGACTCCCCCTGGAGCTTGGACGTTTTCTTCCCCACTGAGCTTCGTCACTCGCCGCAACAGCATGTCCTATCACATGCATCTGGGCTTCTGCAGCTAACAATATGTGATAGATACGTTTTCCGGACGTTTATCCGTGAGTCTCTTTGAATTCCCCCGTGTGCCGGCGTGGAGTTCGACGAAGAGCTGACAGAACATTTGCACCTAGTTCCTAACCAAGGACTACGGAAAAAGAGCGTTCGCAGGAAGCTCTCACCCATCGAGTGCGAATTCGAAGGCCGTAATGTTTTGGTTGTTGATGACAGCCTCGTTCGAGGGTTCGTACAAAACGAAGATTCATAGTGGAAGTGCTCATTACTAACAATGTCTTATTAGCACCACTTCTCGAGAAATCGTGCGTCCTCCTATGTCACAGCCCTTGGGGTCTAACACCAGGCAATTCTAACCGTATTTGAATTGTGTAGGTGCAAATGGTTCGAGAATGCAAGGCGAAAAAGGTCATTTTCGCCAGCTGCTCGCCAGAGATCGCGAATCGACATATTGTAAGTGGACGACGCTCCGCATTATGTATTTTGGGTTGTATTAGACTAACTTAAGTAGTACGGCATTGATCTAGCTGATCCGCAAGGTAAGATACCCTCATTTCAGTCTAAATAGCTAGACTTCTCATTCTAATTTGTTATAGAACTTGCCGCCTATGGCCGGACAACAGACGAAATCGCCGACTACATCCAAGTCGACCACCTCGTCTACCTGACCCTAGACGGCCTAAAGACGGCCTGTCTGGATGCGGCCGAGAAGGACAGCGGGGTGGACGACTTCGAGGTTGGCGTGTTTAACGGCAAGTACGTGACGGGTGTACCAGAGGGCTACTTTGAGCGCCTGAGCGCGCTGCGGCAAGGAGGAAAGAAGCGGAAAGCGGCCGCGGCCGGCTTGACGATAGTTGGCGCGACGGAGCCTGCGGAGGACTCGGCGGTGGTGGCGAACAGCGGGCCTGTGAACACTGCTAGCCCAGATTACCGAGAGGATATCAGGTTTGTCGACGATGATTAATATGCTGGAGTTGTTATACTAATGTGTGGCCATGTCTTAGCATCTACAACTTTGCAAACGAACTTCCCGAGGAGCGGTAATCCCTTATTCGACCAAGGATATCCCTTTCATTGTTTTAGAGCTTTAGAAAAACCTCGACTATTATGATTAGGTTAAATGATAGAATTGGAAAACAATTTTTAGAGATGTATAGTACTCATGTATCGTTACCTCTTGAGAGTATTTAAACACTAATCTATCTTATAATGAAATTTATATATTTGAAAAAGCTCTTATATCCTATGTAGTATTAGCGAAGAAGGCGATGCTGGGGGAGTGGGTAGCACGCCGCTCGAAGATGAGAGTCGACCAAATACTCGCTTATCCTGGAGCAGTTAGGGGTAGACCCGAAAGCACTGAAGAAAAACAAGGGACCACGCAAAGACGAGAGCGCGACACTTATAGCTCTTCTGGCGATATCACAACCGGAGACTCGTTGCCCTGCAGGTTTCTGGTTATTGGGGCAGTGGCAATGACTTCGATGGAGAGACGCATGTGCCTACACCAAGTGTACGACCCGTTCCTTGGCGGCTACATACGTCGACGGGTTCGCCTGATAATGCGTCGCAATGCAAACTCTCCGGTACACTTCTCCGTTCCCCTCCACAGGCGCGAGTAAGAGACAGAAATCCACAGCCTGCTGAATCGACGTCACATACAAACACAAAAATTCCGCACCATCCTTCCACTCCTCTTCTCCCTCGATGTCAAAACCCGCATCAAAATCCGGGTCCGGTTCGGGCAGGAACGCCCGCTGTGCCTCCGTGGGAACCGGCTGGCCTCGCTCCGCGGCCACGCGTTCCAGCCACTCGTCGAATCTCTTGCCTCTCGTGCCCTCGCGAGGGACCAGCCGCCTGCTCTCGCTCTGGAACACGCGCGGGAGCACCTTTCCGCGGATCGTCAGACGTGCCTCTGTCAGTTCCGATGTATACGGCTCGCCGCCCCAGATGATAGTCGCGTTTTCCAGCCGCGGGCCCCAGAGGCCCACCGCTCGGTTATCCAGGTCCCCGAGGTCGAACGTCAGCGTGTAGGCCTCGTTGAGCAGGGTGTGGATGGGAGCTCGCAGCTTGAGAAAGCCGGCTGAGACACCCGCAGGCCCGTCTACGTCCCGTTCCGCCCTCTGCATGGCCATGCCTGGCTCTGATGGCGGAGAGCCTTCAACACGACCCCGCGCGTCCAGCACCCCGTCTTCGGACTGGTACAGACCGCGGCACTGCCAGTACATCTGGTCCTCCTTGGACAGGTACACGACGCGCCGCGAGAGGATCATCTCCTGCAGGATCCAACCCCGTTCGCTTAGGATTGAGTGCGCTACGTAGTCGTGGTCCACCGATGGCCGGTCCAGGGGACGGGCGAAGGCGAGGCAGGTGGCTCCGCTTTCTTCGGGCGCAGTGGGATCGAGGGCTTCGAAGTGGGTGGATGGAGCCAGCGGCTCAGGCATGCACCCTTCTGTGCTGTCCTCTGCTGAACCAGCGGCGAGAGTGATGTAGGCGTTCGCGTAGATGGCGGCCATTTGTGCGGCTTCGTGCTGCCAGTCCTTCGGGTCGTCTTGGATGATGCAGATGGAGTCGATCCAGAGGTAGGGGATGTTGAGCTTTTGGCTGATGAGGACGGCGTCCCGGAATGTCTGTGGTAGGGAATAGATCGGCAGCAATTGTAAATGGTCGTTGACGTTTTCCTTGAGCGTTCGGAGGGGCATATGTGTCGTACCCCATCGGTGGCTCAAAGCACTATAGCGAACCTGGGTAGTATTGCCCGACGACAGAAGGTCGGATGCTAGAACTAGGTGGGGAGGGTGGCTACCATCTGCGGTGCCAACATCGATCAGCCGTGTTGGCAGAATAGTGGAGTCTATCTGAAGAGAGCATTCCTGGTGACCTTCTTCACATTCTCGAATCCAATGCTTGATCGTAGGAAGTCTCCTGTCGAAGTCGAGGTGTCCCTCACCCATCCAGATAGCCCTGTCAGAGTAGGGGGTCTTCTCCGTTGTGACCACAAATGATTTAGAGCCGAACACCCGAGCCTTGGTTGTGATCTCGGCCGAATAGACTACAGCGTTTTCTCTCAGGCGCGAGGGGACTCCGTCACCAGCAAGGAGAAGTTTGGTATAGGATCCGCTTCTTGCGAGAGCTGTAGCTTCGGCGAGGCCATCAGTACCGTCATACTGGCGCACAATGAATCCGCACATGGCACATTGCTTCGCGGATTCCAGAAGGGAGATAACATCCAGCTGGTGGTAGAGACGCCCAGTGACTGTGAGCTGGCGACAATAGGAGCACGCCGATGCCATTTCCAACCCCGGGCTGAGCCTGTCAAAGTCATATTGCAGAAACCTGGCGATCAAAGTGGGTAGAGAACAGAAAAGAATTCTCCATCCTCGCGCATTTTCCCACTCAAGTCTTCGAGGATGAAGCAAAGCCGATCCTATTGGAGAATCGCGAGTGAGGGTTTCTAGCGCTTCGACCCCGCAGCTCGGGGCCACCTTGTTGCTTGGGGCTTCGACGCACCAATTATTGATGTACTGCGGAATGGAGACAAGATCTCCGGTCACGCCAGATGCGATCGGCCAATTTGATTTACATCAAGGAGACCCTCGGGAGTGAAACCTTGATTCACTGCCGAGGGGATTATCTCCCGGAACTAAAACTGGCAACAATCCCTTGGCAGCGGGAGGCGTGCCCCGCGGTTTCGGCTTCGGCAGCAAATCGGACGACACCGGCAGGCCCACTTCACCCCGCCGGCGGTGACGATGGCGGCGTCCGCTTGGTTTTTGCGGAAGTCAACACTTGAGAATCTGCGTTCAATACGTGGCTTTTTTTCTTTTCTTCATGTCCAGTAGCTTGGCCACAGCCTTCGATAATAGCCACGTCATCCAATCCATCCACTTTCCGTGTTGTGCAGCAATCCCAGCCCATACATTGAGCCACTGCAGCTGCCCTGAATAACACATCTCCAACGGAATAACTTCCCCGGCTGCTTAACTAACTCTACTAGAGAAATTTGCTGTCCAAATTCAACTGAATCCATCTGTCACAGGGGCTTAGAGCGGAGCTTTGCCACTGGTCGCTAACACCGCTGCTCGCATGCACTGGTGCGCCATCCAACACGAGAAAGGAAATGCTCCTCGGACTTGATTATTCTAGCCACATGCACGTACTGTAGGCTAGATGTTGGCAATACAGGTTGGGTTACATTTCAATGCTCGAAAATAGCAGTGATCCACGTATTGAATCTCGGCCCAGAGTATTCCAGACCTTAGAGTTAGTCACGGTAGTGCGTATTCAACTTTGGCCAGCCAGGCTTACATCCAATGTGACGAGGGGCACGCGACCCAGCATTCCGCTTGAATGATCCTGGAGAATAACGATCCCAGAGAACCAGGCTTTCAATGTGAATCAATCCACATTCGCATTCCTGGATCACCTATCGGCCAGTCGTAGGGCACACTTGCCGGCATCACAGAGTCCCTGATGCAGCCTCCCGAGTTGACCTGCATAACACCTGAACCAGGATCCAGAACTAAGCTTCGTTGATAGGACGAGTGGTGGTCAGATGATTCCAGGCCTTTCATCAACTCGTACTAGTCTCCGGAGCTGTTCCTCCACAGGTGACTGAGGGTAGCGGACAGAGGAATCTTGTCTGGATGTTTTGTGGTGTCTAACAGTTGATCTCTCAGGTTCGACGTCATTGTTTACATTACTAGGATCCCCATTCTGGTGAAGACTTTGAAAGTCAAAGCCAATATATATAATCGGCTCAAGTTCGAAGGCTTACAATAGGTGGGCTTCGTAGGGGACAACAGGGGGGATGTAGAGGTTGGTACAAGTTGTCATGGCCTTGGGAAACATAGTTAATTGTTGGGGGAAAGTAGCCGTCTCAAAGTGTATTCGAATTGGTAATGGGTGAACGATCAATGGCTGGGCAATATCTCGCTCCGCATACCAGATGCAACATGGAGGATTGTTGGATTGTCGGATCGTCTGTGAGACTGCCAACACTCGGAGCATTCCTTCACCCAGCGGGGCAGGCCGGGCAAGAGGCAGACTCACGAAGAGTCCTGCTGACGGCTAAAAGGGCCGGCCATCAGACATCAGACAACGGCGTTGCTAATCGGGATAAGGTCGGTTCGCGAGGGTGAGGAACAAGGAGCCTGCAGATCGGGGAATAAGCACATTGTACGATGTAAGAACCCCGCTACTTCTTGGGGGGTTTGTGCTGAAAGATGGGCCAAATACCAACCAAATACATGACCCAACGCAGCACGCTTGAGGCGTTTTGGCGGCAACCCCGCCCCCACGTTACTTAGCCAAAATGTCAGTACCCCGCTACACGCCTGGAGCTGTTTTAGCGTGTCACTCCTGGTAACGCCTCAGCAGGTTTCACCAAATATTGAATTGGGGTGGTTTCCATCCTATTGTGGACAACCTCGGTCGTCTCAAGGACATCCCACTGTCGACTCCAATGATCCAAAATATTACGACAAGGATCCCCGGGCTTTGGTCTGTCGGTCATGTGTGTCTGGCTTGGGGATCTAATCACAGACCGAATGCCGAGTGGGAAAGACTTGATGGAGGACCTGCGGGAGAATAGCCCGTCGGATCTCAGCCACGGCACAAGAACAATGAACAGTTGGAGCGCCGTGGTTCAGGATCCGCAACTTCGCCTCCTCCGTGCACGACGACACGAAAAACGAAACACCCATGGATTAAATTCTATATTATCTCTTCCTTCCCGTCTGGACGATGAATCCCATGTTGGAAGGTCAACGCGAGCCGCGAAAATCGGGGTCTATTGCGTCTTGGTCTTCCCCGCGTGGACCCCTCTAGACCCCATACAAAGTACAATATATTGGCCAGGATTTCGATGGCTCCTGCTGTTATTATCAAGGAGTGAACAGGCTAAATTGAAAAGGGACGCCGGCCTTGATGCAGGCAGGAGCTTTCAAGTGAAGCCTACCGTTGGCTCCGTTGGCTTGCCGTGCGTGTGCCAGACCTACAGCTCGGTTTTGTACTTCACCTCTCAGCGGGTTCACTCCAGACAGCAGCCGCAGGCACTTCAAGTCATATACGGATGGACACACGCATTGATTAAAACCACGGACGAATGCCCTGCCCGCCTGCATAAGAAAGCCATGATGGAACAAATTGTTGGCCTGTTCTGAGGGGCTCAAATTGCCGGTAATTTTTCCCCTGCCTCACACAATGACTCCCCGTATATTCATTCGATACTTTTCGTCGTTGGCCTTCCGAGGCCAGATACCTCACCGAGCAGAGGCAGCTGCGCTCTTTCCTCCGGTGGAAGTTGCGTACGTAATTATTACCATAATCTTGAAGGGTCAAGTACCTCTGAGGTGATCTTTCCTTCGATTGGAGGAAAAATGATTTTCCTTCGAATCGTGCCTGCCTGTTGTTCTGCAAGGACGTCCAGACTTCGATCAGATGTACAGTAATTTGATCCAACTAAGCAGGCATGATCCGTCGACTGCATGGAAATATCGGTGGTGGCGCACGGAATGTAGCGTCTCGGCGCCATGGCTGCGGATCCCCACACTAAAACCTAAACTAGTGGCACATTGACATCGCTTGACCCTCGTGCTGTCCAGCGCTCGAGGCTGCACCTGCCACCTTGACAAGGAATGAGATGGGCATATGAAGCACGGAGTAGTGAAGCAGCCAGAAGTGCAGATGCTGACTTCCTTGTGAGAAAGGAGCATTGAAGCCGGTACGTGGCACCCTCTCGAAAGCGGCCTAGACCCGCTATTGTGGTCTTCGGTACTTCGATAGTGGCAAGATCGGGATCAACCTCGAGGATCCTCAATGCCATTTTTTAAGATCAGATGCAAGAGCGACCAGAAAGATTAACTCTCCTTTGAGACAGGAGCACTCCAATAGGGGGAACTGGTCCTCATACCATCGCTGTCTATTTCGTAGAAATATATTCTGCAGTTCTCAATCTCGTCAATGCGTAAGAGACTTGGACATTTACTAGTCCTACCTCTATGCCTTTGTGCCGCGTTCCTTCGATCTTGGACCACCACTCTGGCGATCCTGTCCGCACCTCTCCCCGGATTTCAAGCTTCCATGTTCCTTCCACATCAATGGATTTCGCCATCCCCAATACCCTCAGTCATATGCAGCTCTCCGGGAGGCCTTAAAAACCTGTGATTATCGATCATTTAATCACGAATCCCATCGACCCTTCTGCCCGTATGCATCGACTCTGAGTATGCCAATGCCGCTTCCTCCCCAAGATAGTTGCCCGGCATCAGTCTATATTCTGTCATTACAAAATCAGAAACAGGTAATTATTTCTTTACCGGCACCATGAGCACGCACCGCCACCTACTAAGGTGGTAATAGTTTGCCTCATGCCTCCTAAGTATGGTTAGCAGGGTCAAAAACGAGCGGGTGATTTGCATATTCGGTTGGCCCACGGACATGATCCACACAAAGCCGACCACGACGCAGACGATATGACCGGTCTCACATTCATCCTAAGCACAGCTTGACAATACGATATTTCTAGGCTGGTGCTTGGCCTGTTTCCCCTCAGCACCGCACCCGGCAGCCTAGAGTCCTCGTGTAAGTGGCACGCATTATCTGACCTGTTCTCAGTTCCTTACTCTTCACACCCTGATACGCAGCGGCCCAACTTACTGTAGATGCTACATTAGACTTGTGTACTGCGTACTTCTCAGGCTGTGGATGACAGAAACAACGGACAGCGTAGCCAAAGTCGAGTCCGACTTCCTCTCGAGTGGCTTGGACGACTTGTATTCTGCCGTCTCATTGTGTTCGCCTGGCTAATACGACCTCAAAACTGCAATGGCTTGGATGCTACGTCAAACCCGTCCTACCCCAAACATCTGCCCCGCGCTCACTTCTCACATCCAGCTCCGGTCATTCACAGTCTGCAGCCAACCCCATCTTCCCACCCCGGAATCCGAGCCAGCCCTTGTACCACCCCCATTTTCGGGGTCCCCGCCCAAACCCGACCCAAGCTTGGTGGGGAGAGGACACAGACGTTTTTCCTTTAATTTCTTATTTTTTATTTTTTATTTTTTATTTAATTTTAATTTTATTATTATTATTTTTGTCCTTTGGCGTACTGCATACACTTCACCTCATCCCACTTGACATCAGGTAAAAGATAGCACAGCGTGGGGGAATGTTGTGACAAACACATCGCCTCATTCCTCCCTGAAGCCTGGTCGACAAACGCCTGTCCCGAGAAATTCATCCCGAATACCTGTCCTCCAAGTCTCCCACATGCATTATTGATGTTGATTCCGTCCCGACCTTGCCTACATACCTCTACAGCCATGGTCTCGGCATCTACAAGTGTGTATTGCACAGCAAATTGAAGAGAAAAGAGACCCCCCTCCCTACCCTACACACCACCACGACCATGTGGCCAGTCCAATTTCTTATAAGCCACAAAAAAAAGCTCTAGTATCCATCCCGGCGTATATGGGACTTTCTGGCTTTGGTTCTGCCGGGTTATTTGCCCGCCGCTAGTTACCTCATTCTCCCTTTTTGCCCATTTACACCCGTGGCTTGTACTTGTATCCTCCATCCCCTAACATTTCAACTCTCTGATCAGGATAATGTGAGCCTTTGGTCTCTAGATCGAGGCCAAGTGCTCGACGAACCCAATGGGCTGATAAACTAAGGCCCATTCTTCAATCACATTCCTGACGTAGGAAGAGGGGATGTCCCAGATTCAAATTGCCATGCTGCCATGAAAGCCGGCAGCCCTGCGGCTCCACCCTTCCCTTTTCCTAATTCTGCTCAAGGCGAGAACTCTCAACCTTCTCCCTTGTTTTCCTAAGGAGGACGGTGTCTAACTGCTTTCTCACTCCCTACTTCTGGCCCAGGCAAAACTCGACGGAACAGGCACTCCGTAGCATCTCGGTGGTCCCCAACTAATGATCACCGCCGCCACCTTCCTAACATGCCCTTCCCCTTACTTGTGGGTGCGTGATTTCTTCGCTCCGGCTGTACTATATTATTAGCCCGTTATATGGCAAGAAATCCAATTACAGCCTGCCGCAGGTGCCGTCATGACATGCCAGCAGGAACGTTGATCCTGGTCAAGCACACACCCTACCATCCACGTCGCTTCCAAATGTAGCGACTGGGTCGCGGTACGGCTACTTGTCTTGGCTCTGAGACTGCCGTAAGTTGACGACGTACATACGTACATTTCCTTCGCTTATATTCGAACCGACTCCAAAACTGGTTGGCTCTCGAGCTAGCTGCTCTTGCAACGGACCCAAGCTTCTTCCCCAGGCCTCTTCCGCGCCCTTGCACTCGGTCCCGTTTCCGATGGCAGAAAGCTTCCAGGCCCCGGAGTATATATTACTCGAGTGCTCCTGCTGCCTAGCTCATACTCTTCACCTCCCAACTCCTCTGTGTTTTACGATCTACTCTGGATCCCCATAAACAGATCATTGGTATTGTTTAAAACATAGCAAAGTATTACCTATTTGCTCGTAACGTTTCTTTTGGGCGTGATTATCTTGCTGTCGTATTCCGTTTGCCTGCCATCGAACAGTTGTAAGCTAGTTTTCTATTTTCTTTTGTCTCTCCTCTACCTATCTTCCGTTCAAGGCAAACGTTGCGTCTGTTATCCGTATCTTTACCTTTAGGCTCATTCTCTCTCTCTTTAACAGTCTCCCACCGGAACTGAAGCGAGCATACCTATGACGATGACTACTGGCAACGGCTCCTCCTCCAATGGCCACCCAACGGCCCGTCGCCCGCTTCCGTGCGGCATCTACGCACCTACCATGACCTTCTTTGACCCAGAGACCGAAGAGGTTGATATCCCCACAGTCAAGAGGCACGCCGTTCGCCTTGTAACCGACGGCTTAGCTGGCCTGGTTACCATGGGATCCAACGGCGAGGCCATACACTGCACACGCGAGGAGAAGGTTTTAGTCACAAAGGCCACCCGCGAGGCCCTCGATGAGGCCGGATTCGAGTCGACGCCCATCATTGTAGGCGCCACAGAGGGAAGCGTCAAGGGCACCATTGAGCTCTGCAAGCTAACGCACGCCGCCGGCGCCGACTACTGCCTCCTGCTCCCACCCAGCTATTTCCGCGCCCTGATGGACGAGACGGCGGTCTACGACTACTTCACGGGCGTCGCCGACGAGAGCCCGCTGCCGCTTATCCTCTATAATTACCCAGGTGCAGTGGCAGGCATCGACATGGACAGCGACCTCCTCATCAAGCTCGCGAAGCACCCCAATATCATCGGTACCAAGTTTACCTGCGGCAACACGGGCAAGCTATCCCGCGTGGCTCTTGCTACCGATGCCAAAACGCCCGCGTCCGAAGGCTCCGGCTACATGGCCTTCGGTGGCATGTGCGACTTCACAGTCCAGACACTCGTTAGCGGCGGAAGCGGCATCATCGCCGGCGGCGCCAACGTCATGCCCAAGGTGTGCGTGCGCGTCTGGAATCTCTATGTTGAGGGTAAGACGGACGAGGCCATTGCGCTCCAAAAGATCCTCAGTCGCGGAGACTATGTCCTCACCAAGTCGGCCATTGCGGGAACCAAGCAGGCCATCCAGAGCTATTTCGGGTACGGCGGGTTTCCGCGTCGGCCGCTTAAGAGGCTTGAGGCTGCGCGGGTGGCTGCTATCGAGGAGGGTGTCAAGGAGGTTTTGGCGATTGAGAAGTCGTTATAACGCCTGAAAGATTAATGGGGTATTTTCAGTAGAAAGGATTGCTAACTCTGTCGGCTGGGGGTATAAGTTGGAAAGTAGCAGAAGGTTCGGAGGAAGATGATGAGTTGCCTTCTTCGCTCTCTTACACACCCACACACCCACACTCGCTCCTTTTTGCCATGATTTTGGCTCGTTAAAAATGCTCAGGGTTGCTTCTTCAGGTTCTTTCTTGCACAACTTTTTCTGCATCTTCCCATCTCCTCGATTTATTTCTTTTCTTCTCGGTGGTATTTTGTTATTTTTCTGAAGCATTGTCTTCTTGGACTTCCCCGCATCAGGATTATCCCCCTTGAGGGTGGACTCGAATCACTCATTAAGCCCTTGGTTTTGGTAAATTTCGAAAACGGGGAGCTATCAGATTGTCGTCGATCCATCAGTGTTCTTCTCTTTTTTTTCTATTTCGTCTTTCATTCGATTCATGGAAGGGCTAGATATGAACCAAATGCACATTATAGTTTAGATGATGATGGTCGAGGAGAAAGACATCTCAAGGCAAATATCTGTATTAAACGCTTTTCGGAGTCCCGATGTGAATCTGAGTCGGTTGTCCTGTTGTGAGGATATTAAGTGCAGTATATTGGAGAGTCCCTGTCTGCCTTTCTACTTGGAAAACGTACCTTTAAGACGGACTAGATGTCCAATCTGGAGTAATTTTGATTTTCAGATCTGCTTCTTTCTTCATTCCAAGAGTCCAAATCGTAGGTTCCAGTTGAAGCCATCATGAGGCACGTGATGCTGGATTTAAGTGGCAGTTGCTGTGGAGCCAGGCGCCTTCCCCCACCAAACAATCCAAAGTAAACGCGCTGCGAACCAAAAGAAACGCGGCGAGCTTCAAATGTCCTTGCACAGCTTGAACCTGAGCCCTACTTGAACATAAAGACGGGTTTTTTTTATCCACCACTCGCAACGATCACCGAGTCTGGTTAACCTCGCCAATTACAATATGGTACTAGAAAATCTGTGATAATACCCGACCTGGACACACATTAATCTCGAATCCGAAGCTCGGGCAGCACCCATTCAACCATCTATTGGCACAGCAGGGCCGACATCGAAATGGAACAGTACCTCCGAGAATGGAGGCAAGATGCACTAAACAAAGCCCAATATGAATCCGCCATATTTATCGGCGATAAATTACTCGCCCTGACAGGTAGGACACAATCCGCACCACTCCAAGCCCCCGCCCCTCCGGGACCCAACCAAGCTAACCCAGCGCACTCCCAACTCAGGCGACGACAACGATGCCTTTTGGCTCGCTCAGGTGCACTTTGCTACGGGCAACTACACGCGAGCGCAAACATTCCTCTCGAAACAAGATCTCATCGCCCGAAACCCGTCATGTCGCTACCTCGCCGGCCACTGCCTCATCAAGCAGAACCGCTTCACCGAAGCCCTCGAGGTGCTCGGCGAGCGCAACCCATCCCACCTAATCAACAATGCCAGCAACAAGCGCAAGATGGCGAACCCGAGCGCGCATACCCGAGCGGCTTCGGCCTCGAACCATGGAAAGACTACAACGAGCGCCAAAGACCGAGCAGCTCACCACCTGCAGGTCCACGATAGTGGGCGGCGACCGCACAACGTGTCCGTTTCGGTGTCGGTATCGGTGTCCGACGAAGAAGCGGCTAACAGGCGATACGAGGCGGCCATGTGCTACTTACGTGGGGTATGCTATGCGAAGCAGAATGCCTTTGATCGCGCCAAGGAGTGTTACAAGGACGCCGTGTCTATCGACGTGCAGTGCTTCGAGGCCTTTCAGCAGCTGATGCAAAACTCTCTCATGTCGCCGGACGAGGAGTGGCAGTTCCTCGAGACGCTCGACTTCGACTCCATAAAGGCCCCCGGCGACGTGTCGTCGTCGCAGGAAGCGGCCGAGTTTACCAAGATGCTGTACACGACGAGACTGTCCAAGTACCGCAACCCCGCCGAGTTTACGACGGCCTACGAGTCGCTCTCTACACATTACCGCCTCGCCTCGAACCCCGATCTCCTCCTCGCGCGCGCGGATCTACTTTTTACGCAATGCCGATACCGCGACGCTCTCGAAATCACCGAGTCGATCCTCAAAAACGACAAATACAACTTCTCCGCCTACCCGCTCCACCTCGCGTGTCTCTACGAGCTCAAGATGAAAAATGTGCTCTTCCTCATCGCCCATGACCTCGCCGACACGCACCCCGAGGAACCCTGCACCTGGCTCGCCGTGGGCATTTACTACTTCGCCATCGACAAGATCGCCGAGGCCCGCCGATACTTTAGCAAGGCTAGCACCATGGACGTGCACTTTGGTCCCGCGTGGATCGGCTTCGCGCATACGTTCGCCGCCGAGGGCGAGCACGACCAAGCCATCCCCGCCTACTCGACGGCTGCGCGTCTTTTCATGGGCACGCACCTGCCGCAAGTCTTCCTAGGCATGCAGAACCACGCGCTCAACAACATGACGCTCGCCGAAGAATTCCTCAAGACGGCCTACGGCCTCTGCAAGACCGACCCGCTCCTCCTTAACGAAATGGGCGTGGTGAAATACCACCAAGACCGCCCCAAGGAAGCCGTGGTCTGGTTCGAGCGCGCCCTTAAAGTCGCCGAAGAGATCAACAGCGAGCCCTCGGCGTGGCTCGCGGCCCGCACGAACCTCGCCCACGCGTACCGCCGCCTGGGGTTCTTCAATCGCGCCCTAGCCGAGTTCGACGAGGTTCTCCGCCTGGGCGGCAAGGACGCCGCCGTGTTCTCGGCGAAAGGGCTCGTGTACCTCGAGCAGGGGAGGCCGGAGGAGGCCGTGGGCGCGTTGCACGAGGCGCTGGCTATACATCCGCAGGATGGCATCGCGACCGAGTTGTTGAATAAGGCTCTCGATGAGACGGCGGCGCTGGATGCGGCGAGGGAGGAGGTTGCGGAGGATTTGGGGGTGTTTGAGCAGGAGTTGGCGCAGAGGAAGGGGAGGGCTAGTGAGCGGTTGAGGGCGGTGGCGTCGGGGGGTGTGCGTGTGGGTGCGAGTAGAGGCGGTGGTGCGGGCGGGAAGGGGAAGAGTAGGGCGGTGGGGGAGGGGATATTGGTTCATGAATCGTTTGTGGAGGTGGATGAGTTGGAGGAGAGGGAGGCTTCGATGATGGAGATGACTGATGATGAGTAGATGGACAATACTGTGGGAGGATGCCGTGTATAGAAGGGGTTTCTGTTTTGGTTTGGCATGGATGGGATTGGAGTTTCATATGGGTATGGATGGGATAATTTGCATTATGGAGCATTCCTTCAGCTTGAACGGTATCATGGAAGAGGTAGTGCATTACAGTATAAACAGACATACTCTTTCTGTAGCAGATGCTTGTCTTTATTTCAATCCCTTCATCGGACAGGAGATGTTTTTTTCCTTTAGAACCAGAACCGGTTTACTTTTCTTTACTCGCCCTTTCCGTTTACACACCCAGCCAGCCAAGGACGTCAGTAGATATAATAGAACAGAATGAAGCAGGAAGCTGTTTCCTGAACTGAGAATAATAGCCCAGCGAGCTTGTCCGGTCCTAATAACGGAACACAAAGGAAGCTACGCATCCAACGAAGAACAACGCCAGTTGATAGCTTCCCGGATTCTTCATGTCCTATGATTTATTCCCGCTACCGAACGGATCAATATCCCGCCTCATTCGTCGAGCTCTTGGGATGAGCTGGGGTCAGGTAAGCCGAAGGGATGGAATTGTTCCTGGCCACGCAGAGTCAGCTTGGGAACTCTTCGAAGATACAGCCTACTTCGTTGTCGGGGGCCGAATTAAGTTGTCATCGAAAAACTGATCCTATGTAAGCCACGAGCTGCTCCGGTCCACCGCACATTTTAAAAGCCCAAGACATTCGACAACTATTATTTCGAATCAATGGAAAAGCAGAGGGCTACGTATCAGTCGAAAATCAAATCTGCTCGCCAATAACAACAGCCGGTAAGATGGCCGAGTGGTCTAAGGCGCCAGGTTCAGGTTAACCTGAACTAGTAATTCCTGGTCCAGGTAACTGGGCGTGGGTTCGAATCCCACTCTTATCAGCAATTGATTTTTTTGCCGCCTCAGAAGCCGAGAGGTCCTCATCCTGTATCCCCTATCCTATTCTGTCTGTCCTATCCATAAATCGAAACGATAGACCCCCGGTTTGGTGGGTGTCCGGGTCACTAAAAGCGAAGGAACCGAACGAGGGATAGAACCATTGCCTGACCCGATGTCCCGGGGTGCTTTCCGGGCGTGTCGCGGCGTGTTTCTTGGTGCCCCAACGGAGCCCGGTGCCGACTCAACTTGAGGCAGACAGCAATAAATGTTCAATGAATAATGTTTTTTTTTTTCCTTTTCTCTTTATAAATTTAAGGAACGATTATTTGGTTAATTTAGAGATTTAAAAATTAATTGATTGTATATATTGTTTTATAAAGAAAATAATAGGATTTTACTTAAATAATCAAATAGATTTCTTTTTTTTTTGCCTTTTTAGTAAATATTTCCTCCTTCAGCCACCTCATCCTAAAAATCTTCAAGCCCCAAAGCCACTCACCGAGCCTCACCTCCAAACCACCTCTCAACCTCAACCTCAGCCTCAAACCCTCCACCTCCCTCCTCTTCCCTCATCTCTCACGATGACAGACATCTTCTACCACAACAAACAACACGCCCCGACGCCCTCCCTCCAAACCCATCCCCACGCAATCCTAACAGCCCACCTCCAGCTCCGAGCCCTCCCCCTAGCCTCCCTCATCGCCTCCTCTCTCCTCCCCCTATCGCGCCTGCTCCTCCGCCGCCTCAACCCATCTCTAGCAAAGACCCTACCCCCTCTCACCCTCTCCGCAACTCTCCTCCTCACAGGCCGGTACGTGACCTACTCCCTCCCCGCGTCGCTGGCGCTCCAGGAAGCCTATCTCTGGACCCTGTCGCGCGAGGAGAAGCAGCGCTGGGCGTGGGAAGTTCTCGGGGATAGGAGCAAGAGGGAGCAGGATCGGTGTGTGTACGGATATGGCATTGCGGCGGTGCTGCTTTTACCGTGGGAGAGGTCCGTTGGGGCTCTGAGGGTTGTGGGGGGGTTTGGGGTGGGGAGTGTTGTGGGGGTTGGGGCGTGGGGGGTTTGGAGGGGGGTTTGGCCTTGGGTGAGGGAGGGCATTTTCTGGAGGGCCTTGACGGGGGAGAGTGGGAGTGGAGAGAAGGAGAGCGTGGAGGAGCAGGCTTGAAGGGAGAGGTCCTGCTGGGGGGGGGGGGGGGGGGGGGGG